>CM077154.1:7864312-8067574 GCA_039583875.1 Platanthera guangdongensis | reverse complement strand
TTTGTCTCGAGTAAGTCAACTTCATATACTCGAGTAATTCAGTTTTCCTGTTCCAGAAATTTTCTAAGTCTTTGTCTCGAGTAGTTATTTCTTATACTCGAGTCAGCGTAGTTCGTTCTTATTACCGAGTAGTAGTAGTATTCTTTTACTCGAGTAATTTACTCCACCTCTCGTGTAAGTACTTAAATACTCTAGTATGTTATTTTGTTACTCGAGTAGTTGATTTCCTTTCTCCTTTTATTTACTCGAGTAGTTGACTCCATGTACTCGAGTAATGATATCATTCCCTCTCGAGTAGTTTTTCTCATGTACTCGAGTAGTCATCTTCTACCTACACGAGTAGTGCTGCATGTACTCGAGTAGTCTGTTATATCTCGAGTATTTTACTTTGACTTTTCCGAAAATTTGTTAAGTCTAGAATAACGGTCTTATTCATAAACTTTGACGTGATTGGTCCACATATCTCTCATAATGACTAAATTATGGCTAATCTTATCCTCTCCTATAAAAGGTCTTGTCTAAACCGACAAACCCTAACAATTATAAATTTTAAGAAGATTATTTTTTAAGAAGTTTTTGCAGCCACTTTCTGTCTCCTCTCTCTCTCCAAGAAATGAAAACCGCCGCTGTCGCCGTCGCAGATTCCCGTCCGGCTAGGGTTTTCATTTTCAGAGGATTCAGATTAAGAAGATTCTACAGATTGAGATTTCTGCTCAACTCTTCATCCTCTATTCGATCGATCGTGTGAAGCTAAGAAGATCCAGATCTGATTTTGGCGAGATTTTCTTCACCTCTCTGATAAAGCCTCAACGTCTAGAAGAAGAAGATCCTGGCCGACTGTTTGCAGATCTGAAAAAGAAGATTACTGTTTGTATTTCTTTACAAATTTATTTCATTATTGTATGAGAAATTTCTCCGAGTGTAGGAGCTCTTTTGTCTCCGAGATTGTAGGAAGTCTTATCTTCCTAGTGTAGATCCATTTTGTGGATCGAATTATAGGAACGTTGTTCCGAGGGTAGGATGATTTTCAATCCGAGATAGTGGAGTGCCGAGTCTAGTGTATTACTACATCGGTGAGGGAAAGTGGATGTACCCAAGGTTGGGGAACCACTATAAATCTTGCCTCGTTTGTGTTTAATTGGTAGATATATCTGTGCATTGGTTTGTAATTTTTTATTCCACAAAAAGACGCACAATTCACCTATTAACCCCCCTCTAGGTGATTTAGGTAGGCAACTATAAACTTTCAGACCGCTTGATGAATAATTTTCTACACCTGAAACAAAGGCAACTTACAGTCAGTGAGTATGAAATAGAGTTTAACAAGTTGAGCCGGTTTGCCCCTGATTTGGTATCTTCTGAAGCTAACAGAGTTAAGCGCTTTTTGGGTGGTCTTAGGATTGACATCCAACAGTTGGTTAGTGCCTATGGATCTGAGAGTTATGCGAAGACAGTTGAAGCTGCTCTTAAGGTTGAAGCTATTAATAATGCTAAGAACTGAGGCATGCAGATGAGAAAAGATAAGAGGAAGTCTGAAGGTGCTAAGAACTATTAGGAATCTGGTTCTGCTTCAAGGAAAAGAAGCAAGGTGGTGTGTAGTTTCTATGGCCGCCCTGGCCATCCGTTCGATAGATGTTTCAAGAGATTGGGAGCTCAGAAGCAGGAGCAAGTGCATGCGAGTCAGAGCTCTCCAAAGAGAGATTTTGTTTGTGCCATGTATAATAAGAAGGGGCACGATGCTGCCCATTGTTGATCTAAGAAAAGATCCTACTTCTAATGCTGACGGAAGGGACATTTCAAGTCAAGTTGCCCATAGACTCAGCCCACGCTGTAGCCAGTTCCACTTCAAGCACTGTCGTCGCTGTAGTATTTAGACAAAGGGAAGGGCAAGCTTAATGTGATGACCATGGGAGAAGCTCAGACGTCTACCAAAGTGATTTCAGCTTAGATTCTAATCTAGTTCTAGCTTTTAGCTCATAGCGGTAGCTTCGATGTTTGTTCGCCTAGTTACGTATGCAATTTTATAGGGAAGTTTAAGGTAAAGAACCGTTGGACGCGCATTCTTTTCGATTCTGGTGCTACCCACTCGTTCGTGGCTAGGACTTTCGTAGAGTGTCATCGTTTGAATCTTGTGACTCATTTCGCATTAAGTTTCCTTCCAGTGATTCGGTGGTGTCGGACCAAGGTATCCGAAATTGTCCGATTATTTTAGGAGATTTCCTAACTTTTGCTGATTTGAAGGTGATAGACCTGGAGAACTTTGATGTGATCTTGGGCATGGACTGGTTGTCTAAATATGATGCAGTTATCCAATGCAAGGTTAAGCATTTGGACTTCAAGATGGACAATGGACACCCCAGGAGTGTTTATGGTTTTTCGTGCCAGGATTCCCTGATTATTTCTGTGGTACATGCTCAGAAACTTTTGAATTTCAGTTGTTTTACTTGTTTGGTTTCTATTTTGGAAACCGTTGGTAGTTTTCCGCACGTCGAGGAAGTTCCTGTGGTGTGAGAGTTTCCGGATGTCTTCCCAGATAGCCTTCCTGGTCTTCCGCCTGAGAGATATGTGGAGTTTTTTTATAGATTTGGAGCTGGATACTCGTCCTATACTAATGCACCGTACCGTATGGCCCTGCATAAGCTGGAAGAGTTGTGTACCTAGCTGAATGAGTTATTGCAGTGTGGATTTATTAGACCAAGTTCTTCACCTTGGGGTGCTCCCATATTATTTATGAAGAAGAAGGATGGATCTATGAGGTTGTGCATCGATTATAGGGAATTGAATAAGGTAACTATCAAGAATAAATATCCCTTGTCGCATATATATGATTTGTTTGATCAGTTACATGGTAGTATAGTGTTTTCGAAGATTGATCTTCGTTCGAGCTATCATTAGTTGAGAATTCGTGAGTTGGATGTTCCACGGGCAGCCTTCCATTCTCAGCATGAACATTTTGAGTTCTTGGTGATGTAATTTGGATTGACGAATGCACCCTCTACCTTCATGGACATGATGAACAGAGTGTTCAAGGATTTTCTAGACTGTTTTGTGGTTGTGTTTATTTATGATGTTTTGTTTTATTCCAGGAGTGCTGAGGAGCATGCCCAATACTTGTGGTTGGCTCTATCTACCTTGAGAGAGCATAAGTTGTATGCAAAGTTGAGTAAATGAGAGTTTTGGTTACCTCAGGTTTCCTTTTTGGGTCATGTAGTGAATAAGGATGAAATATTCGTTAACCCGGAAAAGATAGCTGTCGTAATGGATTGGAAAAGACCTACCACACCCAAAGAAATAAGAAGCTTCCTAAGGTTGGCAGGCTATTATGGAAGGTTTGTGGAAGGATTTTCTACGTTATCTAAGCCGCTGAATAGGCTTACGCAGAATAATGCAGCATTCGTGTGGAGCGATAAGTGCGAGGAAGCTTTTTAGGAATTTAAAAAGAGATTGTGTACTGCTCCAGTGTTGACTTTGCCTACCGAAGGATTAAAGTATGTCGTGTATGTGGACGCATCACATATCAGGCTTGGATGTGTCTTGATGGAAGAAGGAAAGGTAATTGCGTATAAGTTGAGGCAATTAAAGATACATGAAAAGAACTATACTACTCATGACTTAGAGTTTGTGGCAACAATTTATGCCTTAAAGTTGTGGAGACATATTTTGTATGCCGCACTGTGCAAGATTTATATGGACCATAAGAGTTTGAAGTACGTCTTTACTCAAAAGGAATTGAATTTGTGCCAGCGTAGATGGTTGGAATATGTCGCGGATTATGATGTCGAGATCAAATATCATCCGGGCAAAGCTAATGTGGTAGTCGATGCCTTGAGTAGAAAGACCGTATAGATCTTTGGACTTTCGGCGGAATCCTTGGTGGAGGAATTTCTATTGATGGGTATCTCGGTCGGAAGTAGCGACTCGGCAAGTAGCATAGAAGTAGCAGATCCTTCATGAATTATGCTTACAAGGCTACATCAAAAGGATGATCCTCTTTTGCAGCACCACCATAGCAGAACCGAGAAAGGGGAATTACCAGACTTTTGAATTGATGATGGGGGTACCTTGAAGTATCACGATAGATATTGTATCCCCGCAGTTGAGTATATTCGAGTTAAGTTGAGCTGTGAGGCACATGGTTTTAGTGTTGCCTATCACCCCGGTTATACTAAGATGTATAGAGATTTGAAACAGATCATTTGGTGGTATGGAATGAAGAATGATATAGCCAAGTTTGTGTCTAAATGCTTCACCTGCAAGCATATTAAGATAGATCATGGACGGCCTGGTGGCAAGATGACGCCTTTGGAGATTCCAAGTTGGAAGTGAGAAAGTATTTCAATGGGTTTTATTATCGGTTTGTCGAGATCTTCGCGAGGACATTATTTAGTTTGGGTTATAGTGGAAAAAATAACGAAGTGTGCTCACTACGTGCCATTTAATATTGATTACTCAATGAAGAAAATAACAGAGTTATATTTGGAAGAAGTCATCAGACTGCATGTAGTACCTGTTAGTATTGTATCAGATTAAGATTCTAGGTTTACTTCTTATTTTTGGAAAAGTTTACATGAAAGAATGGGTACCGACCTTAGATATTCATCCGCCTTTCATCCGCAGACCAATGGTCAGACAGAGATAGTAAATTGGATTGTGAAAGATATGATAAGATGTTCCATCTTGGACCACGGAGGAGCGTGGGACGAGCGGCTGAGATTGATGAAATTCGCTTACAAAAATAGTTATCAGGTGAAAAAGTTTAAGTTGTCAACCTAAATCACCTAGAGAGGGTGAATAGGTGAGTTGTGCATTCTTTTTGCAGAATAAAAATTTAGCGAGCGATACATAATAAATAACCAAGCATTCACAGACGACACCAAGAGTTATAGTGGTTCCCCAACCTTGGGTACATCCACTTTCCACCTCATCGATCTAGCAACGCACTAGACTCGGCTACTCCACTAATCTCGGATTGAAAACAATCCTACCACTCGGAACAAAGTTCCTACAACTCGATCCCAAAAACAGGATCTACACTCGGAAGAGAAATCTTCCTACAAATAACTTGAGGAACAAAGCTCCTACACTCGGAGAAGAATCTTCTACAATAATAAAATGAATATAAAGAAATACAAACATTAATTTCTCAGATCTGAAAAATTCAGCCTTTCTTCTTCCTTGAACTGTGAGGCTCTGCCAGAATTATTTTGAAGAAGACTCGGCTAGATATCTAGATATGAAGATTCTAGACTCAGCAAGATCAAGGAGAGAATCTATCAATAGTAGAATAACTTGATATCTGAATCTCTTTCTCTGAATCACTAGATCGAAAGCGTATCGGCAAGAATAACGATGAACAACGGCGGCGGCTCTCGATTTAGAAATTGAATTTCTGATTCAGAATCTTAGAATTTCTTCTTACGACTTCTTCTAGGCTTGGTCAATTATGATAAGATCTTTTATAGGACTTGCCTAACGGTCATAATCATAATAAATGATAGCAACGTGGACCAATCACATGCTAATTACATTTGAAAATCCGTCTGACTGGACTTAAGAAAAATTTCAAAAACAGTACTGCAGTTCTCGTGAAGAAGCATTGTACTCAAGAAAAAATAAATTTTGTTCTCAAGAACAATAATGAAGGTCTCGATAAAAATAACATTTGTTCTCGAGAACAATAATGAAGATCTCGAGAAAAAGGACTTTAAAAATGTGGAGGTGGAAATCAACAATCTCGAGAATGACAGAAGTAATCGAGAAAAATGAATTTTAGTTCTCGAGAAGGAACAATCTAGTACTCGAGAACAAATAAGTATTCTCAAGAACAGATGTCTGGCTCTCGAGAAAAATGATCTAGGTCTCAAGAAAAATCTTCTGCATCTCGAGAATTAAGCATAGTCTTCTCGAGAATAAACTTAGTCTTCTCGAGAAAAAGACTTAGAAAAATTCTGTCAGGAAACAATGTAACTCGAGAAGAAGTGTCAGGAAGTACTCGAGTACAGAAGGCCTTCTCGAGAACAGCATTAAGCTTTCTCGAGTACTGCATCTGCAACTCGAAATCAAGACAAGTCTCACTCGAGAACAAGCTTTAGTCCTTCTCGAGTATAAAACTTAGTATTTGAGAAAAACACTTATAAAAGTTTTCTAGACATCTGAAAACATGATTTCTTCATTATAATTAGCATACAACTTTTCTCCCATGCCCTTAGTGCTTGAAAAGGAAGTGTGTCCCAATAGAGAGGCTACACATGAGTCAACACCATGGATCACATAATGAGGGATTACATTGTATGGTCCTGTGTTTAGTGACTCATTGTAGACTGACATTGGTCTACACTTGGCAATTGTAACCTGCAAACACTCAACTAAAAAGTGCATCAAATACAAATTTAATTCATCTTAGTTCAAAGGTGACTTCATACAAATCTGGGTTATTGTGGATGCACTACCCAGCAATCTCCCCCTATTTGTAGAAGTCAGAACACTCTACACTAAGGTGAATTACATGAAGATAAAACAAGTAAAGAAACTAATAGCCATAATAAATAGAATAAGAGCTATAATGGAGAAAAATCAGATCAACAAAACTAAAGGTTCATATTAATAGAAATTTATCCAAGAGAAAGTTCAATTCCACAATTTCAAAAATGGAAACTATCAGAACATCTTAAATTTCTATTGATCTTGTTGTTGTTGTCGTTCTAGTTTTTCCTGTTGTCTCTTTTGGTAGCTGTATGGATTTGGAAAAAACTTTAGAGGTCTGGGAGAATCTTTGGGATTGTTCCTCTCATATTCTATGTCATATATCCTCCTTTTGGTAAGATATTTTTCATATAAATCCCATTCATGAGAGCTATAATGTAAGTTCCTGTCTTCATTGAAATCAACTACCACCTTCAAAGTATCAAGAATTAGAGATTTTGAGGTTGGGCTCCAAACTTCAGAGAATTCTTGATGTCTTTTCCTTTCAGCATCAAGATGGGGAGTTGATCTACTTGCTGAGCCTCCATCCCCATATTTCTTTCTTTTGGCTTTCTGAATTTCTGAAGGATAGGAGGCATGTTAGCTCGTTCTGATTCCCAAACTACTTCATAGTTCTTAGGAGGAGGTACTTCAAAATAGTCAGGAGGAGGTTCTTCAAAGTATTCTGGAGGAGGTGAGAATGTTGGCCTGTTTACATCCAAATGTGCAGGAGGAGGTGCAGAAGGATCCATTGCCAGTTCAGGAAACAATTGATTATGCATCCATATAGTAGTGTCATATGTATATAGCTTTGTGCTTTTAACTTCCTTAAGTACTGAAGTCTGGATCTCTTGCAGTTTGTCATCCCACTGATTTTTCATAGTTTGAGCTTGTTTTCCAGTTGTTCTTTCACTTTATCCTCCCCCTTTTTGACTTCTAGAGAGAGGGTGCTGATAACATTTTCTTTAAACTTCCCAACTTCTTCACAAGTTTTGAAATTTCTCTATTAAGCTCTATTGTCTAGCTAAATCTGATTATTGGCCAAGGTAACTAATCGGTCCATTACTGTACCAATGCTTGTAATGGTATGGTCTATGGCTTTTCATCCAATCTGTAAGAGCCTCTTAAATTCATCAGTGTTATTTTGGATTTCAACAAATCCTCGACTCATTTCTTGTTCCAATGTAGTTACCTTGTCAGTTACAACTTTCAGGGAAGAATCAAAATAAGCTCTCTGAGCAGTCATCATTGCATCAATTTTGCTTAAAATAGAACCTTCAGGAAATATTTCAGATGTAATAGATGGTTGAGGCTGAACTGGGGCTGTCCATGGAGCTATCTCTTCAATGATAATAGTGGATGCAGAAGTATGCTTTTTACTGATTGTGCTTTGTTCATCTTCAGCATCTATGGGCAGCAAGGATGGAATCTTAAAGTGAAGACTTGGAAGTCTTGGTTCAGCAGCTTCAATTTCATCTTCAGAATCATGTATGGAAACAACTTCAGCACGAGGTATATCTTCAGATGGAGATGGGGCTGGTTCTTCTTGTATAGGAGATTATCTTTGAGGAGACTGTGCTGGAGACTTTGCAAGAGTAGAGGGTTGTTCTTCAGTAGCAGTGAAAAGAGGCTCTTTTGAAGAGAGTTCCTCTATCACTTGATTGATAACTTCATCAGTAGATAAAATTTGTTCTTCTACCTGGGCATCACTCAGGTTTTCTGATTCTGGAATATCTATAGCAGGAAAATCTGTATGTTCTGAATAAAATAAAGTGGAAGTTATAACACCCCCTATCCATCGCATAGCATATAGCAGTAGGTGCCGGCCGGGGCCCGACGCCATTATCCACAGACAGACCGGGTGGTTACTCATGGAAAAATCCAACCAATCATAACGTCCTACACAGAGCATTCAGCGGAAGCAGATTAATAAGTTGTAATAAAGAACTCAGCACTAAAGCATGAATGTCCACTAATACCAAAATAGGAATGTTATACATACACCAGTACAAGCCTTAAGGCCTTACAAATGGTTCACTTGATATTACATGATTTACAAACCACGGCACGCAGGCCGGTCATACATGAATAAAAACAGTAAACACTCCAAGTAGGCCTTTGAGGGCCGGCTTCGCAATTTGGGCTTTAGCCCGCTATTGACCGCTTGGTCCAGCAGCACCTACAAGCAACAAACCACAACACGGTGGCAAAACAAGGCAACGGTCAGCAATGCTGACCAAATTATAACGATCCCGCCCCCAACTCGGGGTGGCGATGCCCCTTCCCTGCATTTTCATTAGCATAAGCGAGCAGTAAAATAATATTCATTTCATCACAGGCATAGGCTCATACGGCCACACACCCCGTGCACTCAGGGCACATTCTCGGTGAACACAGTCTAAGTCTGCCGACTCACCACCGTCCCTTTGGACGACCAATCAATGAGCAGTTTGTCTTCCCGGCATGGGTCACGGTAATTAAAACCATAGACCGCCGAAGACTCTCATCTATGCCAACAGCTCTAATCCGAAAACATAGAACGGGTACGGTTCCATCTAACCCGTGCTCACAACGCAACGGTAATTTAAACCATATGCGCCCGCAACGGTAATTTAAACCATATGCGCAGGTCAAACTTCTCCCGAGTCCCGTTTCCATCACAATTCACATAACTCGGTTATGTTCAAGTTGGCTCTCAGTCCACCAAGTCGGCAAGATCACGCATCCGCCCAGTTTTCCGGGTGCACCTTTGGGTTAATCCCCAAGGCTCCCTGTTGCAATCTACCGTGTAGAAAACCCAAAAAAAAATCAATAACAAGGAGTCTTCTTCGGCATTATGCAATGCAACATCACCGATCCAGACCAACATGTCCGGATAGGCTTCACACATCATGCCTATGTCTATTCTCGCTTACGGACTCTAAACAACGGGGAGTTCACATATCTACCCGAAGGAATGCCTCCAACTCACCACAAACTCGCGTGAGCGGGCTTCCTATGCAAAGAAGGAGAGCTACACATGCTCAAGAAGATAATCGTTACCCTTGCGTTCTTCTTTGGCACCATGGAAAAGTAAGTGGATGAAAAGCACCGCACTAGCTTTGCCTCCGTGGATCCGGAGTCGACTCGCGATTTGGAGCTTTGCAGCTCCTCCAATGGCCGGATTTAGCTTCTTCTTCCTTCCATGGCTCTCCCCTCTCTCTAAGCTTTAGAAAGATAACAACTCATGAAAAGTGAGGGTTTCTAAGGCCCAATCCCGGGTATATCCCATCAGGAACAACCCCCAGCCGTTGGATCACCAATTAAAGAAACGAACGGCTTTGATTCGGGACTGAAATGTCCAATCTGGACCGAACACGGCCTGACACACGCCTGTGTCCAGGGCCGTGTGCCTCATTCACCGTCAAAATTGACTCGCCTGGAAAACACACGGGCATCGAACACGCCCGTGTTCGACCTGACACGCCCGTGTTCCACCTGACACGGCCGTATGGCCGGCCGTGTACCCCCATCGATTTATCCTGAAAATAACCCGAGAACTGCACGGGTTCTAGGACACGCTCGTGTCCTTGCCCGTGTCTACCTCAACACGCCTGGGCTCCAGGCCGTGTACACGGTCTCGACACTCGACACTTCGTCGAGCAAAGATCGTTGACTTGACGACACGGCCTTGGACACGCCTGTGTCCTAGGTCGTGTGCCTTGTCTCGACACATCGTCGAGCAAAATTCGTCGACTCCCCGGGACGAGTGTCGACACGGGTCGACACGCTCGTGACACGCCCGTGTCACAGGCCGTGTGCCATGTCTCGACACTTCGTCGAGCACTGAGTGTCGACTTCGCAGGCTGAGTGTCGACACGGGTCGACACGCCCTGTGACACGCCCGTGTCGCCGGCCGTGTGCCCAGTCTCGACACAATGTTGAGAGCAAAATGTCGACTTTGCCGGCTGAGTGTCGACACAAGCTCGACACGCCCGTATCGCAGGCCGTGTTCCTTCTGCCAGAACCCAAAACTGGCCCAAAACGTCCCCAGTCGCTCTTTTGAGTTTCGGGGCGTTACAGAAGTGGTAGCTGTAACAACCTCATCCGTTCATATGGTATATTCTAGAAGGTCCGGCCGGGGCCCCACAGTATATATCACAAAACAGGCTGTGAAGGTACAGGATGATACCAGAGTAGCGCATCGCACCTATCACAAAGCATTCTAGCGGAAGCCTATTCTACAACTTGAACTCCTCATGAATGCCCAAATATAAAACTCCACATTTTATATGATATAGGAACGTCTTACAACAAGTAAAAAGAGTTGGCCTTATGGCCTTACATGGCTGTCAAACAGTGGCCTAAACAGATTGGCGCGTAGGCCGGCCACAAAAAGAAACATCACAAGCAACATAAGCCTTCGAGGGCTAGCTAGCAGTAGCAGCAACAGTAGCAAGAACATCAACCTCTATGTGTCCCGCTCGGCTCTCCAGCACCTGTACAGGGACAATACACCCAGCGGTGGCAAACAAAAGCAATGGTCAGCATTCAGTTGACCAAATTATAACGACCCTACTCCTTTCTCGGGGCAGCGGTAAGCTTCCCTGCAGGCATATAATATCACAGTCGGGCAATATATCTCATCAACATGTGCTTTCACGCACACAAGCCATCACAACCGTTCGCCACCCGGCCCAACGGTCCGTGCACTCAGGGCACATTCTTGGTGTTCTGGCACAACTCTTGCCCACCACCGTATCAGGGTCACAACCCAACGGTAACTCTCTTGAGCATTTACTCCATGGTGTGCAGCCGGAGTTTTATAGTCTTAGTGAACCGGGATGTCCCGTAGCCCCCCATTGTATCACGGCGCGCAGGCCTAAGACTCTTGCTATGCGCTCCAACAGACCGCACTTTTTGGTCTCACGTCGGACGGACATTGCGCAGGTCGGATCCTCCACCCCCCGTTGCTCAAATCGCCTTGCCTTCTCCGAGCACGGCGTACTCGCGGCTATACAAAGGCGCGGGTAGGTCTCACCGATCCTGTTCTGGCATTCAAGCCTGGGCATAATTCTTACACCCATTCTCTCACAACAACAGCGGGTCTTTCCTGGGCACACCAGTACTTCCTGTTACTCTCTTCACAGGTGGACACCGCAAAATCACAAATGTCAGGGGTCTTTCCTGGCTATTATGCCAGTACTTCCTGTTACTCGCTTCACAGGTGGACACCCTATGACATCAAGCATCACAAAGGGCCTTTCCTGGTCACACCAGTACTTCCTGTGCCTCATTCACAGGTATGACCCAAAAACATACACGGATATTTTCCTGGGTTACCACTCCAGTACTTCCTGCTACTCCTTTTCGCAGGCATAACCCGTTGACTCCATAAACTACATGTTTATTCCGGAGTCTTCTCCAGTTCGTATGCAACATCACCAATCCAGACCAACCTGTCCAGATGGGCTTCACACAGCATGCCTATTCCGTACTCCAGTTCCGGATCTATATGCCAACAATGGGGATTTCATGAATCACCCAAAAGACTCCCAAAATCAGCCACCTCTTGGTGGGGGAATTACAAATATATGCTAAAAGGAAGCCTGCACATGGCTAGGAAGAAAAGTCGTTACCCTTGATGACCGCTTCGGTGCCATGAACTCAAAGCTTGCTTGAAAGACTCGTAAGAGCGTTTCCTCCGCAACGCCGGCTTCAGATTTCTCGTCGGAAAACTACAGCACCACCGGTGACCAGCCCCCTTTCCTCCTCCTCCTTCTTCCTCTCTCTTTCTCTCTCTAAGCTTGAAGAAAGATGAAGGCCAAAATACACTATGAGAAATCCTTTCTCATTCACGGCCTTAAGGAAGCTGGAGGCCTTTCAGCCTTTGGATCCAAGCTGAAGGAATGGACGACCACGATTTTGCCAAAAAAGCTCATTTTGACCTGACACGGCCCGTGAAACGCCCGTGTCCCAGGTCGTGTGCCTCAAGCGGTGGTCAACCAGCTTATCCAAACCAGGGACACGTCCATGGGACACGCCCGTGTCATGGGCCGTGTCGCCCAACACGCCTCCAGACACGCCCATGTCCGTGGCCGTGTTCATTGGCGAAAATAATCCCAGAACAACCCGAGACTTCACATGGCCTGTGACACGCCCGTGTCCCAGGTCGTGTGCCAACACACGACACAAAGACACGCCCTGTCAAAACTTTTCGTCGGGCTGAGTTCGTCGACCCAAATTGATATGCCCTGTGACACGCCCGTGTCACAGGCCGTGTGCAACTTCTTGACACTCGACGATCGTCGAGCACAAGTCGTCGAGCACACGACACGGCCTGGGACACGCCCGTGTCCTGGGCCGTGTGCCTCCTCTCGACACACCGTCGAGCGAAAAACGTTGACACACAGGCCAATCGTCGACACGGCCTCGACACGCCGTGCGACATGCCCGTGTCGTAGGCTGTGTCTGCTGTTCAACGACCGTCGACTGCGCGGCCAAATCGTCGACCCCAGCTTGACACGCCCTGGGACACGCCCGTGTCCCAGGCCGTGTCACCCAAAAATTGCCTGCTGAGAAATTGGGCTGTTACAATCCTCCCCTCCTACAAGAAATTTCGTCCTCGAAATTCCGACACTGGAAGGCAATAAGTAACCAGCAAGAAAAATGTTATAACATTCACCATGCCGACCGTTTTGTTTCGCAACTGTTTCTCGGCTCGACCTTCGATCTGAATGGGTCTAACGTCTCGTTGTTAGCCCATACTCCATCGGTACCCGATCATCCGCGATCATTTGGGCTGGATCTTTCACGGGCTTCCAAAGCACCGAGATGTGAAAGACATCATGCAATCCACCCAAGTCTGCCGACAGAGCTAGCCGATAAGCCGCTTCGCCAACTCGCTCAACCACTTCAAAAGGACCCAAATATCTTGGACTCAACTTTTTCAATCGTCGAATCTTGGAGACACCTTTGAATGGCTTGATCTTCAAGTAGACCCAATTGCCAACCGTAAATTCCACGTTCCGGTGCTTGGCGTTGTAGTACTTCGCTTGTCGATCTTGAGCAATAAGCAATTTCTCTCGAATAGTCCGTATGGTTGCGTTTGCTTCATCAACCTCATTTGGTTTAAAAATCCGAGCTTCGCCCGCTTCTACCCAAGCCAAGGGAGTACGACACTTCCTTCCATATAGAGCTTCATATGGTGCCATCCCAATTCTCGCCTGGTAGCTGTTATTATATGAAAACTCTACCATATAGAGATGATCTTCCCATCTCTTTCCGAAGTCAAGGGCGCACATTCGGAGCATGTCCTCCTTTGTTCTGTTGGTACGTTCGGTTTGGCCATCTGTCTAGGGATGAAAGGCCGTACTGAAAGTTAACTTCGTGCCTAACAGTCGGTGAACTAGCCTCCAATCATTTGACGTAAATCGCCCATCTCACTTACGATGCTCCGAGGAACACCGTGAAGGCATACATCTAACTTTGCCAACCTTTCAACTGAATCATCCCGCCTGTTAGGGAGAAACTGTGCCACTTTAGTTAGTCGGTCAATAATTCCCCAAATGGAATCATTTCCTCGCTGCGATCTTGGCAACCCGTGCATAAAATCCATGGAAATATCATCAAATTTCCACTATGGGATCGACAGTGACTGCAAATCATCGCCCGGCTTTTGGCATTCCGCCTACACCATCGCACATGTTTGGCATTTCGATACATAAAGGGCAACATCGTTCTTGAGCCCTGACCACCAGAATAGCTTCTTCATATCGGTGAACATCTTCGTGCTCCCAGGGTGAATGGAATACTTTATATACTGCGCTTCATACATCAGTTCTTCCCTCAATTTCCCCACATTCGGGACGCACAAACGGCCCTCTTTTCGCAAAAGACCGTCAGTCCAAGTGAATTTTCCCTCTGGCCCTTCATGCATATAGCGTAAGAGATCTTCATCCAACTCCGTTGCCCGTCGAACTCGGTCTGCAAGGTCATAGTGCACCTCAGTCCAGTTCAAACATGCAGTGACAGTGGAATTCTTGTCAACACAATAGATCTCTAATGCTTCCAGCTCCTGGATAAGACGTTCCTCATGTCTTTGTAACCAATTCGCTCTTGCCGGAACCCGCCGACTCAAAGTATCCGCGACAACATTTCCTTTCTCGGGCGTATAGTGAATCTCAAACGTATAGTCCCCAAGGAACTCCAACCACGCTCGTTGTCGCATGTTTAAATCTTTCTGCTCCAACAGGTACTTGAAACTCTTATGATCTGTATCGATCTCCACCTTCACTCCATAAAGGTAGTGTCGCCACAACTTAAGTTCAAAAATCACCGCCGCTAGTTCCAAATCCTGGACGGGATAATTTCGCTCGTGCACCTTCAGCTGGCGTGAGCCATACGCAATAACCTTTCAACTCTGCAGAAGAACGCAGCCTAAGCCGCTCCCTGAGGCATCACTATAAATCACAAATCCATCGGTTCCACGTGGCGAAGACAACACTGGCGCCGTGGTCAACCGAACCTTCAGCTCTGCAAAAGCTCGTGCGCACTCTGACGTCCAAACGAACTTCTGATCTTTTCGTGTCAATGTGGTTCGCGGCAAAGCAATCTGCGAGAAGTTTTCCACAAATCTTCTATAGTAGCCCGCAAGTCCAAGGAAACTCCTGACCTCGGCCATAGAAGACAACATTGGCCACTCCTGTATGGCCCTTATCTTCGCTGGATCTACTGCAATGCCGCTCCACTCACCACATGGCCTTGAAACGCCACTGGAGATAGCCAAAACTCGCACTTCGAGAACTTGGCATAGAGCTGATGTTGCCTCAACGTGTTCAACACCAACCACAAGTGAATCTCATGCTCAGCTTTGGACTTCGAGTACACTAGGATGTCATCAATGAACACGATCACAAACAGATCCAGGTACTCGCGAAAAATACGGTGCATCAGATCCATAAACACCGAGGGCGCACTGCACAGTCCAAATGACATGACTGTGAACACATAATGCCCATAACGCGTTCCAAATGCGGTTTTGGGAATGTCACCTTCCCGAATTCTTAACTGGTAATACCCAGACTTCAGGTCCAACTTCGAATAGACAGTCGAGCCTACCAGCTGATCGAATAACTCATCAATCCGGGGTATCAGATACTTCTTCTTCTCGGTCAGCTTATTCAGTTCACGGTAATCAATACACAACCGCAACCCACCATCTTTCTTCTTTACAAAAAGCACAGGCGCGCTCCAAGGTGACATGCTTGGGCATATATAACCTTGCTCTAACATTTCTTGTAGTTGAACCTTCAACTCCGCCATCTCTTTTGGCGCGACGCGATATGGCGAGCGGGCCACAGGTTTCGCACCTGGCACCAACTCGATCGTGAAGTCAATCTCCCGCTGGGGTGGTAGCCCAGGGAGATCCGTGGGAAACACATCTGTAAATTCCGCCACAATCGGAACCTCACAAACATGGGCCTTCGGCTCAATAGCCGGAATCAGTGCAAAATAACATGATGCACCCTTCCGAACAGCCTTGACTACCTGGAGTGAGATATCAACGTCCCGCCTACTCCTCATATACTCGCGAACTTTGACTCATGTTCGGTATTCTGGCCCAACATGATTTCTTTGGACTGACAATCAATCATAGCATGCTGCTCCGCAAGCCAATCCATCCAAAAAATCACATCGAATTCCGATATTTGCAATACAGAAGCAGTCAAACTGAAATCCCGACTTCCTATTTGAACCGTCACATCGCAAGCTTGATCCGCAAGCATCCAACAGCCATTTGGCAACACCACTCTAACGCTAGCTGTCTTTGCACGACTAGGTATCCCAAGCCGCGCTATAAACTCGTTAGACAGAAAAGAATACAAAGCAGCCTTTGTAAACAGTGCTTGGACAATCGCAAACCCTGTGGTGCACCTAACACACGCAAGCAACATACACAAGATGCAAACAAAAGCAAGCAAGATGATTATCTTAGGATTTCGCCTAGGACGTAGAGGACGCCACCACTGCATTTTTTTCTGTCCCCATAGGAGAAAACATCAACAATCTACAGCTATCGTAGAAACACGTTGATCCCACACATCCATCAATTATAAACGCCATCATAACATTTTCATCCAAAACGGCTTACTGTACATCGAACATGCATAAGCCACCATACATGAGGAGCCTCCTTATTTATATACATCATTCTGTCGACATTTCATTCTTCTTTCTTGCCTGCTACGAGCCAACGCGGCAATCTCGGGATTTATGTCCTGCTTTCCCACACGAATAGCACTTGTACTGCTTCTTTGGCTGCTGCACCCCATCCAAACATTCACGAGCGAGGTGTCCTACCAAACCACACGCATAACAAGTACGCTTTTCAAGTTTTTGCTTCTTACGGTGAGCAGACGTCCCAACCCTTGGAGTGCGCACTTGCCGAGTCACAGGCATCTGCTGGGCTCTCCTCAAGTCCATTTCCAACAGACTAGCTGCCTCCACCAGGGGTTGGAAGCCCAAGAACTTAGGACCCATCAACAAGAAACGGAGTTCCTGACGTAGCCCATCATAAAACCGATTGATCTTCATCCCCTCGGTTTCAAACACAAACTCGGGTTGTTGTCTCATTGCAACAAATGCATGAAAATAGTCTGCAACCGTGTCCTCTCCTTGGCTCAAACACACATTCACCGACGAAGCTGAGGCACTTCCCCTTGCCGGCTGCTCAAGTTCCCTACCCGGCATGGAACGCATCACCGGATCAGAGGGTGAAACATGTCCCTCATGGTAAGCCTTGAGCATTGTAAAAACCACATCGACAATCAGTCGAGCCGATTCTATCGATGAAGGAGATGTTGGTACCACAGTTGATGTCATGCTTCCCATCAAGTGCTGGGGTTCCTGCTGCCAAGCCAACACACGCGTCGCCTACATACGGAAAATTACACAAGTAAGCAACAAGATAGGAACACGTAGGTTCCTCAAACACAAAATTTGCATTCCTATCATGGACATTCAGGAGTTCATTCGTAGACGTTGGTTTGCACAAACACGTGCTGACCACGACTTCGAGAGGGAAAGACCAAGACAACCGATACCAAAAATGTAACAACCCCATCTGTTCATATGGTATATTCTAGAAGGTCCGGCCGGGGCCCCACAGTATATAGCACAAAACAGGCGGTGAAGGTACAGGATGATACCAGAGTAGCGCATCGCACCTATCACAAAGCATTCTAGCGGAAGCCTATTCTACAACTTGAACTCCTCATGAATGCCCAAATATAAAACTCCACATTTTATATGATATAGGAATATCTTACAACAAGTAAAAAGAGTTGGCCTTATGGCCTTACATGGCTGTCAAACAGTGACCTAAACAGATTGGCGCGCAGGCCGGCCACAAAAAGAAACATCACAAGCAACATAAGCCTTCGAGGGCTAGCTAGCAGTAGCAGCAACAGCAACAAGAACATCAACCTCTATGCGTCCCGCTCGGCTCTCCAGCACCTGTACAGGGACAATCCACCCAACGGTGGCAAACAAAAGCAACGGTCAGCATTCAGCTGACCAAATTATAACGACCCTACCCCTTTCTCGGGGCAGCGGTAAGCTTCCCTGCAGGCATATCATATCACAGATGGGCAATATATCTCATCAACATGTGCTTTCCCGCACATAAGCCATCACAACCGTTCGCCACCCGGCCCAACGGTCCGTGCACTCAGGGCACATTCTTGGTGTTCTGGCACAACTCTTGCCCACCACCGTATCAGGGTCACAACCCAACGGTAACTCTCTTGAGCATTTACTCCATGGCGTGCAGCTGGAGTTTTATAGTCTTAGTGAACCGGGATGGCCCGTAGCCCCCCGTTGTATCACGACGCGCAGGCCTAAGACTCTTGCTATGCGCTCCAACAGACCACACTTTTTGGTCTCACGTCGGACGAACATAGCGCAGGTCGGATCCTCCACCCCCCGTTGCTCAAATCGCCTTGCCTTCTCCGAGCACGACGTACTCGCGGCTATACAAAGGCGCGGGTAGGTCTCACCGATCCTGTTCTGGCATTCAAGCCTGGGCATAATTCTTACACCCATTCTCTCACAACAACAGCGGGTCTTTCCTGGGCACACCAGTACTTCCTGTTACTCTCTTCACAGGTGGACACCGCAAAATCACAAATGTCAGGGGTCTTTCCTGGCTATCATGCCAGTACTTCCTGTTACTCGCTTCACAGACGGACACCCTACGACATCAAGCATCACAAAGGGCCTTTCCTGGTCACACCAGTACTTCCTGTGCCTCATTCACAGGTATGACCCAAAAACATACACAGATATTTTCCTGGGTTACCACTCCAGTACTTCCTGCTACTCCTTTTCGCAGGCATAACCCGTTGAATCCATAAACTACACGTTTATTCCGGAGTCTTCTCCGATTCGTATGCAACATCACCAATCCAGACCAACCTGTCCAGATGGGCTTCACACAGCATGCCTATTCTGTACTCCAGTTCCGGATCTATATGCTAACAAAGGGGATTTCATGAATCACCCAAAAGACTCCCAAAATCAGCCACCTCTTGGTGGGGGAATTACAAATATATGCTAAAAGGAAACCTGCACTTGGCTAGGAAGAAAAGTCGTTACCCTTGACGACCTCTTCGGTGCCATGAACTCAAAGCTTGCTTGAAAGACTCGTAAGAGCGTTTCCTCCGCAACGCCGGCTTCAGATTTCTCGTCGGAAAACTACAGCACCACTGGTGACCAACCCCCTTTCCTCCTCCTCCTTCTTCCTCTCTCTTTCTCTCTCTAAGCTTGAAGAAAGATGAAGGCCAAAATACACTATGAGAAATCATTTCTCATTCACGGCCTTAAGGAAAGTTGGAGGCCTTTCAGCCTTTGGATCCAGGCTGAAGGAATGGACAACCACGATTTTGCCAAAAAAGCTCATTTTGACCTGACACGGCCTGTGACACGCCCGTGTCCCAGGCCGTGTGCCTCAAGCAGTGGTCAACCGGCTTATCCAAACCAGGGACACACCCATGGGACACGCCTGTGTCATGGGCCGTATCTCCCAACACGCCTCCAGACACGCACATGTTTGTGGTCGTGTTCATTGGCGAAAATAATCCCAGAACAACCCGAGACTTCACACGTCCTGTGACACGCCCGTGTCCCAGGCCGTATGCCAACACACGGCATAAAGACACGCCCTATCGAAAATTTTCGTCGGGCTGAGTTCGTCGACCCAAATTGACACGCCCTGTGACACGCCCGTGTCACCGGCCGTGTGCAACTTCTCGACACTCGACGACCACATCTCGACACTCGACGATCGTCGAGCACAAGTCGTCGAGCACACGATACGGCCTGGGACACGACTGTGGCCTGGGCCGTGTGCCTCCTCTCGACACATCATCGAGCGAAAAATGTCGACGCATAGGCCGATCATCGACACGGCCTCGACACGCCCTGCGACACACCCGTGTCGCAGGCCATGTCTGCTGTTCAACGACCATCGACTGCGCGGCCAAATCGTCGACCCCATCTTGATACGCCCTGGGACACGCCCGTGTCCCAGGCCGTGTCACCCAAAAATTGCCTGCTGAGAAATTGGGTTGTTACAGTAGCAGCAGGAGAAGAGACTGTGGCTGGTGTAGCTGTAACAACTTGAGAAGGAACTGGAGTTGGAGAGAGCTGAGCTTGATCAGATGGTTCAGGCTCCCCCTCAATAACTGGATCAGTTATTTGATGAGAATGGGGAGATGGAGTCCTATCCACATCCTCAATGTCCTTTGATGTTTTGTTAGATTTCTGAAGTTAAACCCCCATCTCTGGATGGAAGTGATGAAAACTTTCTTCATGTGATGGAGGGCCATGCCCTTTTTCATGGAGAAAACTTCAGGGTCCATCTGATTTAGGTATAGAGAAATAATCCTGTCATAGTTTGGGCTCTTAATACATGCCTTAATTTTGTCAAAAAGCATCATACCCCATTGATATTTCTTTCTACAGATCACTGCAGCATCATATCAAAGAATTCAGGGGTGATGTAACTGATAGAGCTTGTCCTGCAGAGGAGGACTTTGCCCAGAATATCTGTCAGAAGCTTGTTTTCAGCATTCATGAATTGTCTTCGAACTGTGTGAGATGAGTGGGGAATCCCACAGAAACAATATGCCCATTCATAATCTGTGCTTACTAGATCATCTTCTTGATCTATCACAGGAAGTTGCAGGAATTTGGAAACCGAGAGAGAAGTAATTTTTACCTTGACATCTCTAACCTTTGATCTGAGCAACTTGCCATTACGCTTGATCTTCGCATGTTGGAAGAACTCTTCGACATCAGAAGTTAGAATACGACAAGGATGTTACAAAATAAAAGTCAGACCAGCGATGTCTAGTAAGATTAGAACATTCTTGAAGTCATCAGAAAGTTCGCCAATCCCTATGGAGATTAGTTTGCTGCTGATTCCGAGTTTAGAAGATGATGCCATTGAGGAGAGAGAACTATTAGCTGGCCGGCAAAGGGAGATTAAGCTAGAGTGCGGCAGTTAGCGGAGACGGAGAAGGTGAAGAGTCTTTTCTTGAGAGAGGGATTTGAAATCGGGAATAAAATTTCATGGACCTAAGTCTATTTATATTATCTTTAATTTTAATGACAAATGATATAAATAACGTTAAAAGTACCTGGAATATGGTGGAAACCGATCGACGAACGTCGAATTCCGATCAACAAAAATTGAATTCCAATAGACGAAAACCGATCGACGAACGTCAAACTCCGATCGATGAAAATTGACCTCCGATCGACGAAATAGGATAGACGAAAAACTGATCGACGATCGTCGAACTCCGATCGACGAATTTGAACTTCTTCTCGAGAAATGATACCACCGTTCTCGAGTAGAACTGTTGTTCTCAAGAAGTAATATCTTGTTCTCGAGAGGTGCTTTTGTTCTCGAGAAGTAATTATTGTCCTTGAGAAGTAAATCTGCTGTTCTCTAGTACAAGTGTTGTACTCGAGAAATCAAGTCCATACTTTGAAATTTCTTTGATTTTGAAATGTAGCCATAACTTGAACTTGTTGTCACCTTTTTCTTCATTCTTCTTCATCCTTGTTGAGCATGCCAAGTTCTTTTTTGACGAACGAGAACTTGACCTCGTACAGCGGCTTCGTGAATATATCTGCAATCTAACTGTCAGTTGGGACATATTAGAGATTTATATCACCATGCTCCACATGCTCCCTGATGAAGTGGTATTGCAGCTCTATGTGCTTTGTCCGGCTGTGAGAGACTGGATTGTTGGTTATGGCAATTGTACTGGAGGAGTCGCAAAACAAAGGAATGTCCTTGACCTTCAAGTTGTAGTCTTCAAGTTGGTTATTTATCTAAAGCAATTGTGCACAATAACTACTGACAGAAATGTATTCTGACTCGACGGGTGAGATTGCGACACAATTTTGCTTTTTAATTCTCCATGAAATGAGCCTCCTTCCAAGGAATTAACAAGTCCCGGAAGTGCTCTTTCTATCATTTTTGCTTCCTGCAAAATCTGCGTCTAAAAAACCAATTAGTTCGTTGTCATTACTTCTTGGGTACCATTAGCCAAGATTTGGTGTACCTTTAAGGTATCTCAAAATCCACTTTGCAGTAGCGTAGTGAGATTCCTTAGAGTTCACTTGAAATCTAGTACACACACATGTTGAAAATATTATATCCGGTCTACTAGTAGTAAGATAGAGCAAGGATCCAATTATGTTGTTGTACTTGGTTTCATCAACAAGTTTCCCTTTCTCATTCTTGTTTGGAGACATAGTTGAACCCATTGAAGTCCTCATAGAGGTTGCATTCTCCATTCCGAATTTCTTAATTAACTCCTTGGTGAACTTCGGCTGAGAGATGAAAATTCCATCTTCAGATTGTTTCACCTGAAGTCCTAAGAAATACTTCATCTCTCCCACACTGCTCATTTCGAACTTCCCTTGCATAAGTTTGGAAAATTTTTTGCAGAGGTTGTCATCAGTAGAGCCAAATATGATGTCATCGACATAGATTTGCACTAGCAAAATCTTGCCTTTTATTTTCCTAAGAAATAATGTCTTATCTATCTTTCCTCTTGTGAACTTGTTCTCAAGAAAAAAGTTAGACAGCATCTCGTACCAAGCTCGAGGAGCTTGTTTCAAACCATATAAAGCTTTAAATAAAAGATAGACATGATTAGGAAAGTTAGAATCAATGAAACCTGGAGGTTGTTCCACATACACCTCTTCCTTTATGTCACTATTAAGGAAGGCCGACTTCACGTCCATCTGATAGACAATGAATCCCTTAAGTGCTGCATATGCTAGGAACAACCAGATTACCTCCAACCTTGCCATTGGTGCATACGTCTGATCAAAGTCAATTCTTTCTTCTTGTCTATATCCTTTGGCGACGAGTCTGGCCTTGTTCTTTGTGATTGTACCTTCCTCGTCCATCTTGTTCTTATAGACCCACTTTGTTCCGATGACGTTCTTGCCTTTGGGTCTTGAAACAAGCTTCCAAACTTGGCAATGCTAGAATTGATTCAACTCTTCTTCCATTGCCATTATCCATGATGCGTTTGAGTTTGCTTGCACAAACTTCTTTGGTTGAACCTATGAGAGAAAACTCAAATATAAATTTTCATTAGTTGTACCACTACGAGTTTTGATACCATCCTGAGAATCTCCTATAATTTGGTCCATTGGGTGATCCTTCAAATGTCTGAGCTCTAGAGTCCTTGCATCTGGAGCTTCTTCAACCACATGAGTGATTTCATTAACTTGAATGGTATCTTCATCATGGTCATCAACCTCTCCAATTGGGGTTGGGTGGTGATTTTGATGAACTTTTGATCTTTCCCTTCAGTTGGCTCATCCAAGTTTAATTCTTTTATCTTTGAACCTTCATCTTCAATAAACACACTAGAAGAGCTACCTTGCAGCAAGCTCGTCTCATCAAATACAACATGAATAGATTCTTCTACAACCAGGGTTTTCTTATTAAAAATCCTATATGCCTTACTATGGCTACTATACCCTACAAAAATACCTTCAAAGCTCTTTTCACTAAATTTAGTAGTGTGATACTTGCCATTGTTAAGCACGAAACACTTACAACCAAAGAATCTAAAGTATGAAATAGTCGGCTTCCTGCCCTTTAGTAGTTTGTAAGGTGTCTTATTATGGTTTTTGTTTATGAGTGCTCGATTTTGCACGTGGCATGCAGTGTTGACGACTTTAGCCCAGAAATATTCTGGTAGTGAGGCATCACTCAATATGGTCCTGCAGGCCTCTATGAGTGTACTATTCCTTCTCTCAACTACTCCATTCTGTTGAGGAGTACGAGGAGAGGAAAACTCATGAAACATACCTAAGCTTTCACAGAATTCTGTCATGGCCCCAGACTTGAACTCTGTTCCATTGTCAATTCTGATTTTGACTACAGAATAGTTGTATTCATTCTGGATCTTCCTGACAAAATTAGTAAAGTTGTCAAAAGTATCTGACTTGTGTTTTAGAAAAAAAACTCACGCAAAACGCGAGTAATTATCAACAATAACCAATGTATAATCCTTGCCTCCCAAACTTCTAACTTATAGTGGACCAAACAAGTTCATATGAAGTAGATGTAAACATCTATTAGAGTCTTTGTCAATAATGCTTTTAAAGGTAGCCCCTATTTGTTTGCCTTTTACACATGCATGATAAGGTCTATCTTTAATGTACTTGACATTTGGGGCATCACGTACTAAATTACGAGAAAATAATTTATTAATAGTTTTGAAATTAATATGTGCTAATCGCTTGTGCCATTGGTCACTGAGAGATGCACTATCTTTAGCCAAAAAGCACATTGGCGTAGAAGAGTCTACAAAAATAAAATTTATAAAAAATATATTTCTACTACGAGTGCCTGATAAAATCGTTTCCAAATTGTCTACCGATTTTATCAAGCACTTGTCTGCATGAAATTCTACTATGTATCCTTTATCGCAGAGCTGAATTATGCTTATAAGATTGTGTTCCAATCCTTCAACATAAGCCACATCCGAGAAGTATACACTACCATAAGTAATCATATTGTTGTCTTCAGTAATTCCTCTGTCAGAACCTCCAAAGATGACTTTTGGCCCGTTCATGACTGGAGAATAATTCTGGAGTAGGGTTCTTGTACCGGTCATATGTCGAGAGCATCCACTGTCCAAGTACCAGATATGAGTTTTGGTGGCCTTTGGACATATCTGCAATCACAAATCAGTTTTCCTTAGGAACCCAAACTCGTTTGGGTCCTTGTTCTCTAGTTAGCATACTCCCCCTACATGTATTAACATTGTGAGTGATCTTTCTCACATTGTTAACTTGAGTGAAAGATATGGTACCTAAACACCTAGAGGGGGGGTGAATAGGTGACCTAATCCTTTTCTAACTTTGTTGGCAGCCAAACAGTTATATCACAGATTTCTAAGTAGTCTATTACAGCAATCAGCAATAATCAAACATACACAGCACATTCACAGCACAGCACACAGTGATTTATAGTGGTTCCCCAATCTTTGGGTACATCCACTTTCCCCCTTCGCCTATCTAGCAGTGTACTAGATTCGGCCAAACTTCTCCACTGTCTCAGAACCCAAATAGGTTCCTACCTCAGGCCCAAAGCCTTACACCTCAGCTTTCTTCAAAGCCTACACTCAGCCACAAAGGCCTACACTCAGCCACCCAGGCCTACACTCAGCCAATTAAGGCCTACACTCAGAGTTCTTTAACTCCTACACTCAGGCTATCAAGCCCTACCCTCAGCCTTTATAAATTTAGGCTTACAATGCACTCAGATACAAAGATCCTACAAGTTAAAATAGTATTACAACAAATAACTCAACAACTCAGAAAATAAGAGAGGAGTTGAGAGTTTCTTGCTGAGTTCTTGGAAGAACTCAGATAGATCCAAACTGACTTAGCTTCCTTCAAAGCTTCTTGAGTAGAACCAAATAAGTCTGAATCCTCTGCAGTTGTTCCTTGACCTCTGCTTCTTATGATCCAGATGCTTCTGAATCCTTCTTCTCAGCCTAGTTCCAAAGACTGAATTCTTGATTGGAGCTCTCTCTCTCCAACTTCTTAGATCTGCTGTTGGACAGCACGATCTTCTTGATTTGTATCACTTGGATAACTTGATCAGCAACCACTTGAACAAATCTCTTAGATTAATCTGAACTCAATCAGAACTTAATCTTCTTCTGTTAGCTCTTCACAATAATAAAAATTTCTGTAAACAGTCTGTGCCTATTTATAGATCTTCTTCATGGTAACCGGCTGGTCCGGTTCATAACTGACTTCTGACATCTCTGACAAGTGCTATAGACCGGCTGAAACGGCAGCTGTCACGTCATCCAGTCAATTCTTGAAATTCTCTAACTGTCAGATAGTGTCGAGACTTTCTGTTCTTAAGTGTCGACACTTATAGTCCAAGTGTCGACACATGCTGTGTAAGTGTCGACACAAGTCTACAAGGTATCGACACAACTCCTTGTATGTCTCGACACAGATTCTTCTGCATGTGTCGACACTGAAATTGAGTGTCGACACAAGTACTTGATCTTCTATCTTCAACTGTATTCTTCTAAGTGTCGACACATCTCCTTTGTGTCGACACATCTTCATGTGTTGAAACTGTCAAGTGTCGACACTGCTTCTTGGTGTCGACACAAGTCTTCAGTATAGATTCTTCAGCTGAGTGTCGACACATTCCCTTAGTGTCGACACTTGTACTTAGAATATTTTTGTAGATATTTCTGTTCTTTGCTAAGTGTCGACACAGCTCCTTGTGTCGAAACTGTCAAGTGTCGACACTGCTTCTTGGTGTCGACACAAGTCTTCAGTATAGATTCTTCAGCTGAGTGTCGACGCATTCCCTTAGTGTCGACACTTGTACTTAGAATATTTTTGTAGATATTTCTGTTCTTTGCTAAGTGTCGACACAGCTCCTTGTGTCGACACTTTCTTTGAGTCTTCAACTGAGTGTCGACACATTTTGCTGGGTGTCGACACTTTCTTCAAGTGTTGACTCTTCTGGTTGTGTGTTGACACATTGTGTTGAGTGTCGACACATACTTCAAGTGTTGACTCTTTTGGTTGTGTGTCGACACATTGTGCTGAGTGTCGACACATACTTAATATGTTGACTCTTCTGGTTAAGTGTCGACACATTGTGCTAGGTGTCGACACTTGCACTTAGTCTCTGCAGAATTTTGCTGAGTGTCGACACAACTCCAAGTGTCGACACTTTCTGGTGTAGACACACCTCTTCTAGGTGTCAACACTTCTGCTAAGTGTCGACACTTCTTCTCTGCATTCTTCTTCACTGAGTGTCGACACAGCTCCTTGTGTCGACACTTTTTGTCTGGTGTCGACTCTGCATCCCAGGTGTCGACACAATGACTCCAAGTGTCGACACTGCTTGTCTGGGTGTCGACACATACTTTCTCAAGTGTCGACACTTTCCCTCTGGGTGTCGACACATGGACTTAGAAAGTTTTAGCTTTAGTCCAGTGAATACCTAACCTGCACAAGTAACTCAAACATACATCAAATACATTATGATGTATATCATTGAGTTGGGTGAGGCTTCTTCAAATCAGGTACATTTGACCAATGTACCCAACAATCTCCCCCTATTTGGAGAAGTCATAACCCTTAGTTAATGATATACACCATCCATAATTAAAATTACAAAATGATGTACAACAGATTATATTTAACAGGGTAAACATAAACATGTAGAAATTCACACATGTATACACATTCAGCATTGCAGAATCAAATAAGAAATAGATGCTTCTCAGAACAACCATGAAATATATTTATCATAAATTGTTCTAACATTTTTCTAATACATCTTTAATGATTTACAAAAATGTTTCTCATACAAAGGATTACAACAATCTTCAAATTAATTCCTAATCTATTTCTGATCAGGTTCTTGGATAACAATTCCTTTGCCAGATTTGACTTTAGCCTTGACAGCAGCAGCAGTAGGCTCAGCATCAGCAGGCTTCTTGCCTTTTGAGTCCTTCTTCTTTTGTTCTTCAGCCTTGATTTTCTGCCTCTCAAAATAATGATAGGGCTTAGGAAAGTACTTGCTAGGCTCCACTGCAGTAGGAGGTAGCTTTCCTAACTTAGCCTTTCTTCTGTACTGGACAATGACTTCCTGCCTGATCTCATGCTTCCTCCATTCTGCTTCAGAGAACCACTTGTTTCTATCAGTAGTGTTGTCTTTAGCAGATTTCCAGGCAGTTAGAATGATATTTCTAGAGGTAGGGCTCCATTGTTCAAAATCTGGCTTTAGTTCAGCTTGTTCCCTAAACCTCTTCTTTGACAACCTTGTCTCTTCTTCTTTGTCCAAAGCCTCTTGCATAGCTGCAGTAATAGGTTGAACAACCTTTTCCAGAACAACATTAGACTTGCCCTCAGTTGGGCTGTACATTGTCTGCACTTCTGCATGAATCATTTCAAAATCTAGAGGTGGATAAATGACTTGAGCTACTTCTTGTGGCTCACCGCCAAAATATGCAGGGTTCAGTCCAGATTCAGCAACTTCATTGTCATCACACAGGGGAGGATATCCAAGTGTAGCCCTGATTGAATTTGATATCCATTTTGCGTGCTCAGAACTTGCCTTGACTAACACTCTCTCCCCCTTTATGACTTCTTGGGCCACATGGTCTCTTACATCATCCTTTTGAAATCGAATCTGACTGTCCAAGTACCTGATGCCATCCTTAAAGTAAGGTTTAAGCTTTGTAAGTTGTTCAGAGATTGCTTTCTGGGAATCTTGTATAGCAGTTTTGACAGCAGTAATCTCAGCTTGAAAGATTTTATCAAAATCAGCCTTTGCAGCATCAGCAGATGTAGATGGTTCAGCAGACTTATTCTTTAATTCAGTGACTATAGCATTGTGGGAGGCAGTTAAATTATCATTCATTCTCAACTGATTCTCCAGCACATACCCTTGCTTTAATGCTATATCATCTACCTGAGTTTTGATCTTCTCCTGGTGAGTTGCCAAATAGACTACTGCATTCCCACCTTTGTGGAAGCAGTCAGTCATTTCTTTCTTGTTCAGGTTCATCTCAAACCTTATTGATTTTATATCTTGAGCTAAATCAAATTGTAAAGACTTTTGTCCTTCATCAATATACTTCTCTATGGCTCTCCTGTGCTCATCCAGCTTGATTTGCATGGCTACCATTAAGGCACTGTAATCAGGTGATGGAGCTTGTGTGACTGAGGATTGTTGAGCAACAGTTTGTAGAGCCTTCTTGTAGCTCTGACTTCTTCTTTTGAATACAAACAATTTCTTCTTCTTGGCCCTAGCACTTTCCTCATCTTCAGAGGCAGAGGTGCTGGCAATATCAACTCTATTCTTAGGGCTCTCAGGCCTCTCAGTCTGCACAACAGGTGCCTTCTCAGTCTCTGGCCTTAAAGGCTCATCCTGAACTGACATGTGCTCCCCCTCAGCAGCAGCACTCTTATCTTCAGCAGCACTCTTATCTTCAGCAGCAACCTTGTCCATGTCAAAATCCTCTTGATCTAAATTCAGAAAGAGGTCTTCCATTGTGTATTCAGGAGGTGACTGTGCAGGAGAAGTACTTGGTTCTTCAACTACTTGAGTAGTATCTGGAACATTTTGCACAATAGCAGATGTGTCTTCAAGAACAACATCTAGAGCTTGACTAGGTAGCTGAGTTTGCTGAGGAACATCAGACAAATCAGCATCTTCTATAAGATATTCTAAAGTTTTTAAGTCAGTGAGTACCTCTTGAATAATGATGGTTGCTTGCTCACTGTCCAGAGTAGATGGTTCTTCTACTGCTGGAAGCTCCCCCTGGCTGTGATCCCTATGGATGGGGCTAGCTTGAGGCAGCTCCCCCTGGATCTCAGCTACATCTTGAGCAGCAGGGGTCTTGACTACTGTCTCCTCTTCTTGCTCATCAGGTGTGAACACCACCTGTTCTTCACTTTCAGAACTGCTTGAGGACTCTTGTGCCACAACAGCAGTTTTTCTCTTCTTCCTGGGAGGTGTGATTTTCTCAGTAACTTGCTTCTCAAGGGTAGGCATATCCTTTGACAGCACCCTTTCCCACCTAGACAAGATCCTCATATCCATTTTTCTCATATGATTGATCTTGCTACCTGCAGCAGTGCTCATTACCTCTGGTATTGTACCAGCCAGGTAGAGACTTATAATTCTGCCCAGATTGGGCTTCTTCAGACTTTCCTTGATCTTTTCATAGATGACCATTGACCAATCTGTTTTTAGGATGAAGATGATTCTTGTCATGATATTGAACATTGAGGCTGACACCCTGTCATGCCCTCCAGGTTTACTGAGAATGACCTTGCCCACTATCTCTGACAGAAATTTTCCTTGACTGTTCATGCCTTTTCTGGTAAAGACAGAACCTATCTTCATCTTAGAATCAAGACCACACCAGACCAAAGCTTCTCTGGTCTTGGATGTAGAAACTTCTTCTTCTTCTTGAGTCTTAGGTAGCTGAAGTACCTTTCTCAAACTTTTGGGTGATACCTTGACCTTGGTTCCATGCACTCTGGATTTGATTCTGTATCCAGAGTCATCCACAGTTGCTCCAGTAAGGAATTCAAGCACTTCCTTCTTCCATATCTTGGTTGGTTCTGAAACCAAGTATTCTAGTCCTGAATCGTTGACTAGGGTAACCACTGACTTGATATCTTGATCGCCATCGTCGAATGCGCCGCGCACAAGTTCGTAGCCTTCGTTGACGTTTTCCTCGAGCTTGGGAGCCATTAGGGTTTGAGAATTTGGCTTGAGAAAAGAGAAATGTCGACACAAGAGTTTTGGTCTCGAATCTTTGAAAGCGTGTTGACAATCAAAGACAGAACCCTATTTATACCTTTCTGATTTTGAAGGTGAACAGGCGGGACAGCTAGCTTAACATGTGTCGACACTGGCAATAAGTGTCGACACAGACTTATAATATCTCGACACACATGTGTCGACACAAGTTTAATCAACAGATATTATGTGTCGACACTTGGTTAGGTGTCGACACAACATAACTCGACACACTGTCGAGACTTACTTAGAAAAATTCTGAGTAAAACCTAAGTGTCGACACCACATTGGATGTGTCGACACCTACTTGACATGTGTCGACACTAATATTCTGAAGTGTCGACACCACAATCCTAGATGTGTCGACACCTTTTTCCTGAAGTGTCGACACCACTATTCTGTGTCGACATAGACTTGTCTATGTGTCGACACCTTTTTACTTAGTCAATTTTCTAGTCTGTAAACTTAGTCTAAGTTTATCATACCTAGTTCAATTTTGAATCTATTGAACTTAGCTTCTTCTAGTGGCTTAGTAAACATATCAGCTACTTGTTCATCTGTTTTAACATATTCAAGTGAAATATCTTCTCTTTCTACATGTTCTCTAAGAAAGTGATATTTAATCTCAATATGTTTAGTCCTACTATGAGATACAGGGTTATTAGCTATTGAAATAGCACTTGTAGAATCACAGTAAAGTGGAGTTCTACTTACCTGAAATCCATAGTCCTCTAGCTGATGTTGAATCCACAGAAGTTGAGCACAGCAACTTCCTGCAGCCACATACTCTGACTCAGCTGTGGAGATAGCCACACTAGTCTGCTTTTTGCTGCTCCATGAAATTAGTCTTCCACCTAGGAATTGACAGGTTCCAGTAGTGCTCTTTCTATCCTCTTTGCATCCTGCAAAGTCTGCATCTGAATAACCTGTTAGATCAAAGTCTCCATTCCTAGGGTACCAGAGGCCTAGATAGGGAGTGCCCTTTAGATATCTCAAAATTCTCTTGACTGCAGTCAAGTGAGACTCTTTGGGGCAGGCTTGATACCTGGCACAAACACATGTAGCATACATGATGTCTGGTATACTAGCCGTTAAGTACAATAGGGAGCCAACTATCCCTCTATACAAGGTTTCATCCACAAGTTTCCCTGCATCATCCTTGCTAAGAGACATACTTGACCCCATAGGAGTCTTCATGGTGCTGGATGAATCCATACCATACTTCTTTATGAGTTCTAGGGTGAACTTGGACTGACAAATAGACAATCCACTTTCAGTCTGTTTAACTTGGAGACCCAAGAAAAACTTCAGCTCTCCCATACTACTCATTTCAAACTGACCTTGCATAAGTTTTGCAAACTTTTTGCAAAGGCTGCTTTCAATAGACCCAAATATAATGTCATCTACATATATTTGCACAAGTATGACTTTGCTTCTAGATTCCCTAAGGAATAGAGTCTTATCTATTTTCCCCCTTGTGAACTTGTTCTCAATGAGGAAACTAGATAGGGTTTCATACCAAGCTCTAGGAGCTTGTTTTAACCCATACAATGCTTTCCTAAGTTTATAGACATAATGAGGTTGAGTTGGATCAACAAAACCTGATGGCTGCTCCACATAGACTTCTTCTTTAAGATTACCATTTAAGAATGCTGACTTGACATCCATCTGGTAAACCTTGAATCCTTGATAGGTTGCATAGGCCAAGAACATCCTTATGGCCTCCAGTCTGGCTACTGGGGCAAAGGTTTGATCAAAATCAATACCTTCTTCTTGCCTATATCCTTTTGCAACCAGTCTTGCTTTATTCTTAATGATGACCCCTTGTTCATCTAACTTATTTCTGTAAATCCACTTAGTTCCTATAACATTGTAGTCTTTAGGTTTAGGAACCAGTTCCCAAACCTTGCACCTTTTGAACTGATTAAGTTCTTCTTGCATAGCTTCAGTCCACTGTGGATCTTGTATAGCTTCTTCAAATTTCTTAGGTTCTATTTGAGACAGAAAACTAGAATATACTGCAGCATTCTGATTTCTGCTCCTTGTCTGAACTCCTTGTCTTGGATCTCCAATAATCAGCTCTACTGGATGATCTCTAAGATGCCTGTGGGCTGGAGGCATCCTAGCTTCAGGTTGAATCACTTCAGCATCTGCATCATGCTGTATTCCTTGGATTTCTTCAGCAACTGGCACATGTAGTTCTCCCCCTGGACAACAGCTATTCTCCTCTCCTTGCTGTCTTGCAGCAGACACTTCTTCTATAGTAAGCTTGTCCATTGTCTTTGTCAAACCTGTGGGGCTGCATACATTGCTAGACAACTCATTATTAATAAGTTTTGTCTCATCAAAAACTACATGCACTGATTCTTCTACAACTTGTGTAGTCAAATTGTAGACTCTATAAGCCTTACTATTATTGTTGTACCCAACAAAAATTCCCTCTTGGGACTTGGCAGCAAACTTAGTTATGTAAGACTTCCCATTGTTAAGTATGTAGCATTTACAACCAAAGATCCTAAAGTAGGATAGATTTGGTTTCCTGCCTTTCACAACTTCATAGGGGGTCTTGTTTAGCCCTTTAGTGATGGTAGCCCTATTTATCACATGGCATGCAGTGTTAACTGCTTCAGCCCAGAAATATTCTGGCAGTGATGTATCACTAAGTAGGGTTCTACCAGCCTCTATCAAGGTCCTATTCTTCCTTTCAGCAATGCCATTTTGCTGAGGTGTTCTAGGTGAAGAGAATTCTTGAAATATCCCAAAGTCTTCACATAGTTTTGTCATGCTTTCAGACTGAAACTCAGTACCATGGTCACTTCTAATTTTGACCACAGTACTATTTAGTTCATTCTGAATTTGCTTGACAAAGCTGTAGAAGACACTAGGTGTTTCAGATTTCTGCCTTAAAAAGAACACCCAGGAAAACCTTGAGTAGTCATCAACAACTACAAAGGTATAGACCTTCCTACCTAAGCTGTGAACTGGCATTGGACCAAATAGATCCATATGCAAGAGGTATAAACACCTCACAGCATCTTTGTTATCTATGCTTCTAAAGGTGGATTTAGTCTGCTTGCCCTTTTGACAAGCTGAGCAAATACCATCTTTGACACACTTAACTTGAGGACCATTCCTCACTAACTCTTTGCTAAAGAGTTTGCTAATAGTCTTGTAGTTAAGATGAGCTAGCCTCTTGTGCCACTTGACACAATGAGAGACTGTCTCATCAGCTACAAGACAAACAGGAGAACCATTGTTCTCAATCATAATGTCTAGACAGTAGACATTCCTCTTTCTATATCCTGTCAAAATGATCTCTTGATCACTTGACCTCTTGATATGACAACCATTTTTAACAAATGAGATGTCATACCCTACATCACTTAACTGACTTATACTTATAAGGTTGTGTTTCAACCCTTTAACATAAGCCACTTGAGTAATGGTAACAAGGTTTGAAGAAATGTTACCAAACCCTTTGATGATTCCTTTTTCAGAACCACCAAAGGTCACTTTAGGACCATTTTTGATTGGAATATAGTCCTTCAGTAGTCCCCTTGTTCCAGTCATATGTCTGGAACATCCACTATCCAAGTACCATGTTGGGGTATGGCCACTTGGATTCACCTGCAAAACAAATTAATGAACCTTAGAACCCAAAGTAAACTTGGGTCCTTGGTGATTGTTAGTTTGCAACATGACACAGCTACCTACTAGCTTTCCACCAGGTAGCTTGCTACTCCCTTTGGCACTTGCATTGTGCCAACAATCCAAGGCAAAGTGGCCAACCTTGCCACAACACCAACATTCAAACTTATTGTACCTTTGCTTAGGTACAGACTTTGCTGTCTTAACTGCAGCTGACTTATTGAATGTTGGGGCCTTGCCCTTGGGCTTGGACTGATCCTGAACAGTCCTGGCAGGTTTAACAAAACCCAGTCCAGCCTTACCTTTGTGATGAGTAAAATCATCAATCAAAGGCAGAACTGATTTAGGCTTTGAAAACTTTGCAACCAGTTCTCTCTCTTTCTGAAGATTTGTCTCCAGTTTCTTAATTTGATCATTCTTAAATGTGATAGTACCCATCTGAATCACTGTAATGTGTTTCAGCCTAGCTACCTCATTCAGTTTTTGATCAAATTGCTTCTCAAATTCTGTTGCAGCAGCCTTGAGATCAGCAATCTCCTTTGCCTGACTTTTGGCAAGGGACTTGCTTTTCTTATAAGCCTGTAACAGCACCTTATATTCATCTATAAGCTGATGAATATCATCCTCAGACTCAGAACCACTTCCATCATTTGATGAAGATGATTCTGATTCTAAACTAGAACAAGAAACTGAACTTAGAGTTGGACTTTGTACCTGACTAGGTCCTGGCTGCTCCAGGATCTTGGCACTCTCTGTCAAAGCCATTAGTCCTTGGCAATGACTGTCTTCTTGTTCATAAATTGACTCCAAGATCTGTATGAAGTCTTCCTCTTCTTCTTCAGCAAATAGCCCTATGTAGGCTTCAGCATCAGTATCAGTGTCTGAAGAAGAAATATCTGAAAGAGTCTTTTCATTCTTGGCAACAAAAGACTTCTCTTTCTTCCCTTTGAAGTGAGTCTTTTTCCTGTCACTGGATTCTTTTCTTTTCTCAGGACAATCTGCAATAACATGACCCTGTCTATTGCAGCAGTAGCACACAATCTTTGATCCAGTTGCCTTGCTTGTCTTTGTCTTTTTCCTGTCCTTCTTTGAAGGCTTTTTCTCCTGATACAAGACTTCTTTTCCCTTGTAAGTAGATGGTCTGGACCTCCACTGTTTCTTCTTCTGGAATTTCTGAAAGTGTATAGTGAAGGCAGCAAAGTCTTCATCACTTTCACTGCTTGTAGACTTTGTACTAACAGATTCTTCTGACTCAGATTCAACTACCTCTGGAGGTGGAGTTGATGACTTAGTCCTGCATTTTCTGGGAACTTCTGTCTTGAAAGCAACAGTCCTTTCCTTGTGCTCAGTCCTAGTAGATTTCTCTTCCTCTTTCCTCACTGTCAGCTGCATCTCATATGACAACAACTTGCCAAACAGTGTAGGAGGTGGAATTTCTCCCAACTTTGCCATTTCTCTTATGACACAGATCTTGGTGTCCCAATCTTTGGTTAGGGACCTTAGGAATTTGTCATTTAGTTCATAGTTAGTGAACTCTCTTCCATATGACATGAGTTCATTAACTATTCTATAGAACTTCTTGTAGCATTCAGTGATGCTATCTCCCTTTCCTTGCCTAAAGCTCTCATACTCTTGATTAAGCAAGGACTTCCCATCTTGCCTAACTTCTTCAGATCCTTCCATATACACTATAAGAGTGTCCCACATCTCTTTTGCTGTCTTATAGTGAATTAAGTTCTGAAAAGTGGCATCATCAATGACACTAACTATTATGTTCTGTGCTCTCTTGTCCATGGTTGCTAGGACAATTTCATCCTTGGTCATCTCAGAGAAATCCTTTGGAGTCCTCTGATTTGCATCCAGTACTGAAATCTTCATTGGCACATAGGGCCCTTCCTTAACTGTGATGTAGATTCTTGGGTCTGAGGCCTCCATAAATAGCCTTACCCTTTCTTTCCAGATCCCAAAAATTTCCTTTCTGCAAATAGGTAATTTCATGGAACCCAATTCTTTATGATTTTCAAAGGAACCCATGGTTCTTGATTTTCTTGAAGCTGTTTTCTGACTTAGACTGTTTCTGCCAAACATGATCTCCTTAGACTGTTAGTCCTTGTTTTGAGGAACCTCGCTTTGATACCACTTGAAAGATATGGTACCTAAACACCTAGAGGGGGGGGGGGGGTGAATAGGTGACCTAATCCTTTTCTAACTTTGTTGGCAGCCAAACAGTTATATCACAGATTTCTAAGTAGTCTATTACAACAATCAGCAATAATCAAACATACACAGCACATTCACAGCACAGCACACAGTGATTTATAGTGGTTCCCCAATCTTTGGGTACATCCACTTTCCCCCTTCGCCTATCTAGCAGTGTACTAGATTCGGCCAAACTTCTCCACTGTCTCAGAACCCAAATAGGTTCCTACCTCAGGCCCAAAGCCTTACACCTCAGCTTTCTTCAAAGCCTACACTCAGCCACAAAGGCCTACACTCAGCCACCCAGGCCTACACTCAGCCAATTAAGGCCTACACTCAGAGTTCTTTAACTCCTACACTCAGGCTATCAAGCCCTACCCTCAGCCTTTATAAATTTAGGCTTACAATGCACTCAGATCCAAAGATCCTACAAGTTAAAATAGTATTACAACAAATAACTCAACAACTCAGAAAATAAGAGAGGAGTTGAGAGTTTCTTGCTGAGTTCTTGGAAGAACTCAGATAGATCCAAACTGACTTAGCTTCCTTCAAAGCTTCTTGAGTAGAACCGAATAAGTCTGAATCCTCTGCAGTTGTTCCTTGACCTCTGCTTCTTATGATCCAGATGCTTCTGAATCCTTCTTCTCAGCCTAATTCCAAAGACTGAATTCTTGATTGGAGCTCTCTCTCTCCAAATTCTTAGATCTGCCATTGGACAGCACGATCTTCTTGATTTGTATCACTTGGATAACTTGATCAGCAACCACTTGAACAAATCTCTTAGATTAATCTGAACTCAATCAGAACTTAATCTTCTTCTGTTAGCTCTTCACAATAATAAAAATTTCTGTAAACAGTCTGTGCCTATTTATAGATCTTCTTCATGGTAACCGGCTGGTCCGGTTCATAACTGACTTCTGACATCTCTGACAAGTGCTGTAGACCGGCTGAAACGGCAGCTGTCACGTCATCCAGTCAATTCTTGAAATTCTCTAACTGTCAGATAGTGTCGAGACTTTCTGTTCTTAAGTGTCGACACTTATAGTCCAAGTGTCGACACATGCTGTGTAAGTGTCGACACAAGTCTACAAGGTGTCGACACAACTCCTTGTATGTCTCGACACAGATTCTTCTGCATGTGTCGACACTGAAATTGAGTGTCGACACAAGTACTTGATCTTCTATCTTCAACTGTATTCTTCTAAGTGTCGACACATCTCCTTTGTGTCGACACATCTTCATGTGTTGAAACTGTCAAGTGTCGACACTGCTTCTTGGTGTCGACACAAGTCTTCAGTATAGATTCTTCAGTTGAGTGTCGACACATTCCCTTAGTGTCGACACTTGTACTTAGAATATTTTTGTAGATATTTCTGTTCTTTGCTAAGTGTCGACACAGCTCCTTGTGTCGAAACTGTCAAGTGTCGACACTGCTTCTTGGTGTCGACACAAGTCTTCAGTATAGATTCTTCAGCTGAGTGTCGACACATTCCCTTAGTGTCGACACTTGTACTTAGAATATTTTTGTAGATATTTCTGTTCTTTGCTAAGTGTCGACACAGCTCCTTGTGTCGACACTTTCTTTGAGTCTTCAACTGAGTGTCGACACATTTTGCTGGGTGTCGACACTTTCTTCAAGTGTTGACTCTTCTGGTTGTGTGTTGACACATTGTGTTGAGTGTCGACACATACTTCAAGTGTTGACTCTTTTGGTTGTGTGTCGACACATTGTGCTGAGTGTCGACACATACTTAATATGTTGACTCTTCTGGTTAAGTGTCGACACATTGTGCTAGGTGTCGACACTTGCACTTAGTCTCTGCAGAATTTTGCTGAGTGTCGACACAACTCCAAGTGTCGACACTTTCTGGTGTAGACACACCTCTTCTAGGTGTCGACACTTCTGCTAAGTGTCGACACTTCTTCTCTGCATTCTTCTTCACTGAGTGTCGACACAGCTCCTTGTGTCGACACTTTCTGTCTGGTGTCGACTCTGCATCCCAGGTGTCGACACAATGACTCCAAGTGTCGACACTGCTTGTCTGGGTGTCGACACATACTTTCTCAAGTGTCGACACTTTCCCTCTGGGTGTCGACACATGGACTTAGAAAGTTTTAGCTTCAGTCCCGTGAATACCTAACCTGCATAAGTAACTCAAACATACATCAAATACATTATGATGTATATCATTGAGTTGGGTGAGGCTTCTTCAAATCAGGTACATTTGACCAATGTACCCAACATTGAGGAGTAACATAATTTCTGGGGTTAAACCAGCAATCAATGACAAAGTGACCAACCTTGCCGCAGCACCAACTGTCAAATCTGTTGTATCTTTGCTTGAATTTCTCCTACTTGACCTTTTGAGAGTGTGGTCTAGCAGGGGCAGCAGTCTTGGAGGTAGAAGCTTCATGGTGATGACATTCACATGGCTTCTTCCCCTTAAGAGGCTTTTCCACAACGGGTTTTACTTTTGGTGCTTTCTTGATGTTATGACCATGATTATAAGGGTCATAGATCTGAAGAGTGATCTCTTCATAAGGTGCCTTGAAGGCACTTTCGCCAAAGTTTCGGGGATGGGTCCATCCTTGGTACCGAGACTTGGGCTCTACATAAGTAGGCCTAGCAAAGTGACCGTAGGAGAAATCAAGATCAAACTCATTCGTTGGAAAGATGACCTTTTTGAATGAGGTCTGATCTTGCGGAGCTTTCCATTTTTCCTTGGCCAAAGCATTCTTGGCCGCCTTATTCTTCCTTTGAGCCTTATTTCTCCTAGAGGATTTACTAGGAGCATCAACATGGCCTAAGCCACCACCTTTGGCCTGAGCTGAGAAATCAACAACAAAAGGTAGGACTGTCTTGGGCTTGGAGAAGCTTCCGACAAGTTTCTTTTCCACAACAAGTTGTTCTTCCAATTCTTTGATGATCTTCTCCTTTAGATCTAGGTACTCGAGAGCCTTATTATGCACTTCAATAGCAGCATTGAAATTCTCTCTGAGTGAGTCCATCTTGGCGACTTCCACTCTCAGAGTGCTCTCTTCAGCCTTGAGAGATTTAATCTCCTTGGCCTGAGTTTTCATGACTTTTTGACATTTGTCATAAGCCTTGATTAACTCTTTATATTGGGCCATGAGTTCAAACTCATCATCAGAAGAGCAATCCTCATGATCATGATCAGAAGCAGCTAATTCAAAAAGAGTATGAGAGTTTATCTTCCTAGTGTACTAAGGTTCTTCTTTATCATTTATTTGTTCCATTAGCCCAAAGTAGGCTTCCTCCTCTTCACTTGACTCAGATGAGTCAGAGTCGCTAAGAGCCTTGCCCTTCTTTTCTACTAGGCTTCTTTCAGTTCTCTTCTTATTATAAGAAGATTTCTTCTCCTCTCTTTTTCCACCCTCCTTCTTCTTGTGAGGGCAATCAGCAATGACGTGTCCTGGCTTATTGCAACAATAGCAACAAATTTCAGAATAAATATGTTTGTTCTATTTAGAATGATACCTGTCTTGGCTACTTGAGCCTTTCTTGTGTCGATCAACATCATGACTTGATCTTCTGTAAGAGGCATCTTTGTCTGTCCATTCTTTCTTCTTGTTCAAGAATTTCTTGAACTGCCTTGAAAGAAGAGAAAACTCTCCTTCAGATAGCTCTGAGCCTGAGGTACTTGGCTCTGAAGCTTCATCTTCATTATCTTCCTGTGCAAGAATTGGTGATGCAGCTTTGTCTTTCCTTGAGCTGTCTGCCTTTAGTGCAACAGATTTTTCTTTGGATGACCACCGACTCTTCTCTTCTTCAGCTTTTCTTGAATTGATTTGCAGCTCATAGGACATAAGTTTTCCGAAGAGATTCTGAGGGTCAGTCCTTGCTAGCTTACCAAACTTCCAGATAGCACAGACTTTATTGTCTCATTCCTTAGTCAGGGACCTCAAAAACTTACCATTCAACTCTCCATTAGTGAAGACCCGACAGTATACTCTTAGGCCGTTAACAATATTGAAGAAGCTTTCACAAGTATCTGCAATTGAATCCTTGGGACCTTGTCGGAATGCTTCATATTTTTGATTTAATATGGATCTTCTGTCATCCCTAACCTCTTCAGTACCTTCCATCAAGATGATAAGAGACTGCCACATTTCCTCGACGGATTGACAGTGAATCAAATTCTGCAGCATAGAATCATCGACTGCACTTGCGATGATATTTTTGGCTTTCTTGTCTAAAGATACAAGTGCAATCTCGTCCTTATCAAGATCCATTAACTTTTTGGGAACTTTCTTGGTAGGATCAATAGTGGAGATGGTCATAGGAATATAAGGACCTTATTCAACAATCATGAAGATCCTTGGATCCACAACTTCCATGAAAAATTTAATCCTTTCTTTCCACATGTGAAAGTTGGTCTTTGTGCACAAAGGAAGCTTAGCAAAATCCTTGTCTTTGTCCATGCTTGTATAACTCAAAAGACAACTTGTGGCAGATCTGTTCAAGGTGTTAACCTTTTTGTGAACAACCTCCCTCTGATACCAATTGAAAATGTTTAACTTGTCAACCTAAATCACCTAGAGGGGGTGAATTGGTGAGTTGTGCGTTCCTTTTTCGGAATAAAAATTTAACGAGCGATGCACAAAAAATAACCAAGTATTCACAGACGACACCAAGCATTATAGTGGTTCCCCAACCTTGGGTACATCCACTTTCCACCTCACCGATCTAGCAACGCACTAGACTCGGCTACTCCACTAATCTCGAATTGAAAACAATCCTACGACTCGGAACAAAGTTCCTACAACACGATCCCAAAAACAGGATCTACACTCAAAAGAGAAATCTTCCTACAAATAACTCGAAGAACAAAGCTCCTACACTTGGAGAAGAATCTTCTACTATAATAAAATGAATATAAAGAAATACAAACAGTAATTTCTCAGATCTAAAAAATTCAGCCTTTCTTCTTCCTTGAACTATGAGGCTCTGTCAGAATTATTTTGAAGAAGACTCGGCTAGATCTCTGGATCTGAAGATTTTGGACTCAGCAAGATCAAGGAGAGAATCTGTCGATTATAGAATAACTTGATCTCTGAATCTCTTGTTCTGAATCTCTGTATCGAAAGCGTATCAGTAATAATGATGATGAACAACGGCAGCGGCTCTCGATTTAGAAAATGAATTTTACGATTCAGAATATTAGAATTTCTTCTTACGGCTTCTTCTAGGGTTGGTTGATTATGATAAGACCTTTTATAGGACTTGCCTAACGGTCATAATCATAATAAATGATAGCCACGTGGACCAATCACGTGCTAATTACATTTGAAAATCTGTCTGACTGGACTTAAGAAAAATTTCAGAAACAATACAACAGTTCTCGAGAAGAAGGATTGTACTCGAGAAAAAATAAATTCTGTTCTCAAGAACAATAATGAAGGTCTCGTGAAAAATAACTTTTGTTGTCGAGAACAATAATGAAGATCTCGAGAAAAAGTACTTAGAAAAAAATGTGAAGGTGGAAATTAATAATCTCGAGAATGACAGAAGTACTCAAGAAAAATGAATTTTAGTTCTCGAGAAGGAACAATTTAGTACTCGTGAACAAATAAATATTCTCGAGAACAGATGTCTGGCTCTCGAGAAAAATGGTCTAGGTCTCGAGAAAAATCTTCTACATCTCGAGAATTAAGCATAGTCTTCTCGAGAATAAACTTAGTCTTCTCGAGAAAAAGACTTAGAAAAATTCTGTCAGGAAAAGATGTAACTCGAGAAGAAGTGTCATGAAGTACTCGAGTACAGAAGGCCTTTTTGAGAACAGCATTAAGCCTTCTCGAGTACTGCTTCTGCAACTCGAAATCAAGACAAGTCTCACTCGAGAACAAGCTTTAGTCCTTCTCGAGTACAAAACATAGTACTCGAGAAAAACACTTAGAAATTTTTTCTGAAAGTCTGAAAACATGATTTCTTTATAATAATTAGCATCCAACTTTTCTCACATGCCCTTAGTGCTTGAAAAGGAAGTGTGTCCCAATAGAGAGGCTACCCATGAGTCAACACCATGGATCACACAATGAGTGATTACATTGTATGGTCCTGTGTTTGGTGACTCAATGTATACTGACATTGGTCTACACTTGGTAATTGTAACCTACAAACACTCAACTAAAAAGGGCATCAAATACAAACTTAATTCATCTTAGTTCAAAGGTGACTTCATACAAATCTGGGTTATTGTGGATGCAATACCCAACATCAGGAAAGATTACAGATGGCCCTATACGAGGCTTTGTATGGGAGACATTGCAGGACTACCTTATTTTGGGCCGAGGTTGGTGAAGGGCTGATATTGTGTCCAGAATCTTTAGAAGAGACGAATACTTCTGTGATGCATATTTGAGAGAAGGTTCGGATAGCTCAGGAGCGTTATGAGAAGAATGACAATTGACGAAGGACTGATTTGAAATTTGCTATTGAGGACATGGTTTTTCGTAAAGTTTCCCAGATGTCTGGTGTTAAGAGGTTTGGAAAGAACCACAAGTTGGATCCTAGGTGTGTGAGAACTTTCAAGATTGTTGAACGCATTGGAGTGTCAGCTTATAAGCTGGATTTGCCCGCAAATTTTCCTGGTGTGCACGATGTGTTTCATGCGAGCCAGTTGTGGAAATGTGGGCTTAATAACCGACAGGTTATTGATTCGGTGCCCTAGTTATAGCCTAACCTTTCTTATGTTGAGGTGCCTGTTCGCATTTTGGATACTCAAGATCGGGTGTTGTGAAGAAAGATAATACCCATGGTCAAAGTTTTGTGGTGGAACCAAGATATAGAAAGCGCGACTTGAGAGTTGGAGTTAGCTATGAGGGAGGCTTATCCTCATCTGTTCTCCTAGTTTGTTTTTGTAAGATTTTTTATTTTCGATAACCCTTGGTTATTTTCCTTCTATAGTAGGATCTTTTGTGCATAAAGTTTCGGTACGAAACTTTCTTTTAGTGGGAGTGGCTGTAACGCCCCCGATATTTTGATGTTTATTTTAACTCTTTTGATGGCGTATTTATGGCGTCAGAGCGTTACGTTGACGTATAGTTGTTAGATACTGTTGCTGGAGCGTGATTGTTTCTCATTTCGTACCTGAGATTTTGACTTAGAAGATTAGCTTGGCTAATTTCTGGTGTATTCTTGAGATATCCCTTGCGAGCCGGGTTAATTTTGGAATTCGGTGGAGTCTTTTTAAGATATTTGGTGTTTTGACTTCAGGGAGTTTTTACCTGAGTTTGGTTTGTCAGATTTAGATTCCGACTTTGTCGTTGGATTCGTAGTGTCGATATTTAGCGACGGTGCGAACTTTGTAAGATTTTAAATTGGTTTGAGTTTCGGGTCGTTTGGACGTTTATTTAATAATTAATTATAATATGATATTGTATATATACTTATTTTTATATAAAAAGCCTCGATTAGACGGAACCCTATTCATCATCTCCTACCCAATCCGACAGACCGTTTCGCGAAGGAGGAAGAGAGGTGTTGTCGCAAGCCTTCATCCTCCGATCGTTCGGGTTCCGGTGGACGGAATCGTGGTTGGAGGGTAGATTTGCAAATCTCTCGCCGAGATCTGCGCGTGGGTGGTATGTACTTCATGTTTCTTGGATTTTTGGGTGTTAGGTTATGCAATTTTGACTTCCTTTTTCCCCGTAAAGTTTCAGCAATCATTGTCTAGGAGATCTTACGGCCGATCCTTGTCGCTGTACGCTCGGAGAGTCAGATTTTCAGAGCTTTGAGGCATGTGGTGAATCTTCCTCTTGTTATATTTCTTGCTATTCCTTTTACTCCTTTCTTTCCTCCTTAGAATGTAGTTCTGTAGGGTGCGGCCATGTAGGATCCACAGTCATAATGTAAGTTTCGGTCAGATTTCGTCAAATGTAGGTAAGATTAGCTAAGGAAAATTCGTTGAGTATGGGGTACGGCTGAGTCATAATTCGTCGAGTTTAGTCTTCGAGTAGAAGTTAGGATTCGTTGAGTATTCATCGAAATTCATCGAGTACGGTTTATAATTTAAGGTAGATTCATTGAGTATTGTTGGTCATGGCGTTGAGTGAAGGTAAATTCGTCGATAATATTGACGAATATATGACCTAGGCTTAGAAATTGTTGAGTGATCGGGACGCTAAGTCATTTTCATCGAGTATATACTCTGAATCGAGTCTTGTTTGTCGAGTATCATTGGGTATAGTCATTTATCGCCAAGTCAATTTGTCGAGTATTCCTTGGTTTTGTTGGGTATATTCGACGAATTTAGCTGGACTTAGAATATTTTCGCTGTTTTGTCAATTCGCCGGGTATGGGTCTTAGGGTAAATTTTTGGGTTGTTCTATCCTCTTGTCGTGAGAGTATTTTGGTGTTAAGTTTGAGGTTTTGTTGTAGTTTTGGAGGTGTTTTTACGATTAGGTTGACAGTGGATAAAGAACCACCAACATGACGTCATTTCGTGAACCATTGCCTTTTTGTCTCTTCTTATGGACTGTTGGGTTGTGTTGAACAATGTACCGCAATGCCCTTTTGAGTTGTTTATTTTTGGGTCTATTAGTTCGTGTTGGACAATGTATCCACCGATTCAGAACCGAGGGTTTTTTCAGTGCTAATGATTCACGTGTTTAGAGCTGTTTAGTCTCTTTTTTCATATTGTTTAGTTATTTGTTGAATGCTTACTCTTGCAGATTTTATCGAAGCATGACTTCACTTCGCACTTGATGCAATTTCTCTTACTCTACTATTGAAATTCGTGCTTTACTTGATAAAACTTGACTTTTTAGCTGAGGTTTATCAGCCGTTCTTATAGTTGGGGTTGGTTTGCTTTCTCTTAACTACTATCTACTGATGTTTTTGTTTACCAGATGTATTTTCTTGTTGATGTGTTCTTTCTTTGAATGCCTCGGGCTCAGAGCAGTAGTCGGTTGATTGACTAGGGTTTGGTTGTGGCTTGCGTTCTACAGCAGTTGCAGTTGCCTTCACCGCATCGATTGTGAGGTAGTAGTGGTTGTTTTGTTTTAGTTTAGACATATATACTTTCAGTGGGTTTGTGTCAAAGTGTAAAAGCATCTTTTGACTATCTCACGCATAGCATCACTTTAAATAAAAGTCACTATATTTTAACTAACGTAAAAGCTATTTTGATACTTATATTAAATTTAGAGACATGCATAACATGAGTTGTCTTGTTTGGTTGTTTATGCTCATGTAGGATGTTAAACCATATAAATAAAGTATTTTTTGCAGCGTATATTCATATTTCTACTTGTGGACAAGTTGATCCACTAAGCCGAGTGATATGCCCATTAAAACTTAACCTAAATTATAGTTGTATTCATATTAAACTTATGGATTTCATATAAAGTGTTGAGTTGGGGTCTTGCCTGAGCATCTACTGTTATCCCCTACACGACGCGACATCACGATGCGTATTTTCTCTTACTCTGATATGTAGTTTAATGGCGCAGAAATTGTGTGTTATGACACATTGAGTGGCCTATCTTCACTCAGCACTTCTATACTTGGATATAATTTCTGTTGAGTGGCCGTTGAGTGAACTATCTTCACTCAAAGCTTTTGTCCTTAGACAGATTTCTTGATAGCAAAGGCTTTGATTGCATGTAGTTTTGTCAACGTATTTAGCCTCTTGGCGTTGAGTGAACTGCCTTCACTCAATGCTTCTAGACTTAGCCAGATTTCTACTTTGCCAGCATCCTGCCTTGAGTCCATCTGTCATTGTGACTCAGACTGCCTGTCAAATCAGTGTAACGAAAAACAACTTGCATACATTGAACTTAGAGCATTCATCAAATACAATCATGTGTATACTATTGTCTTGTGGTCCTTCTTCAATCTAGGACATTGTGATCAATGGACCCAATAATTTCCCCCTATTTGAAGAAGTCAGAACCATAAACAATGATATACACTTCCATAGACATCAGATAAATCATCACAGTAGATAAAAGAAAGAATATATATACACACGCAAAAAAAATGATTTTCATTTAAAAGAAAAAAGTCATAAATAGACAGTGTGCATAAAACAAAATGATCACATTCCTATAGCCCTTAAGGAAAACTAAAAACATTTTTATGTTTTTGGTTCCTTGATCACAATCCCCCTACTGGGTTTCTTGGCAGCCTTTTCCTTATCTTCATTCTTCTTTTCCTTTTATCTTTCAAAATAGCTGTAGGGCTTGGGAAAGTATTTGTTCGACTTCGCAGCATCTGGTGGCAGTTGATGAGTACAATTATATAAGTCCTTTTTACTATCATATTTGTAATCAAGTGCACTATTTTCTACCTCCATTTGTTATAATTGCACGAAAATAGTTACAAATTTGAAAATCATGAATAGAAGAGCATAATATATATTTTCCTTTATTTCCTTTATTAGGTTATTTATTTATTCATTCATTAATCTTCTTAATACAGGTATTGCAAGTTCTTGGAACTAAAAGTCTTTGAGCAAACGGGGGTGTTCATGGATCCAACATGACTGATGTCAAAGGTCTTGGATTGGGCACACACGGGTAGGGACATGCCATGTCACTACCCATGTCCTTCTCTGCTGATATGATCACAAAGCTTAGAAGAAAAGGCGTCGAAATTTACAAGAGCACCATACGGGTAGGGACACACCCATGTCACTACCTGTGTCCTTTTCGGGAAGAAACAAAAGTCAAGAACACACGGCCATGTTACCAGCCATGTCAAAGGACATGGCTAACGACTAGGCGCACCTTTTCATACTGAACCGTCGAGACGCACCGTTACATACCCTACACGGCCTGTGGCATGGCCGTTTTGGAATCCGTGTTTGACATCTGTTTGCAAGAAGACTATAAAAACCTGCACATCAAATATAAGAGGGACTTTTTTGGATTCAAGTGCTTGGAGAATTTATGGAGGACGAAAGTAGAGCACTCAAGCGAAGGGGAAGTCGAAGGAGATAATCCGTATGATTTTAATTTTCATGTATCTCTTTTAATTTCCCCTTTCTCTTAGTGGATCTAAACTTTATTTTACATTTCACATGAGATTTATTTTTCTGAACCGATTCAGTAATCATGTATGTTGGTTTTTTATGTCGGATTCGTGGTATTTTATTCGTATTTGTGGTTTCAAACAAAGAGATTGATCATAGATTTGAAGTTAGTACTTGCTTTATATGAATCTCAAACTTATAGATTGAGAAATTGGGAGGTTGTGATGATGTTTATAATTTCATTCTCTGGTGTTCTTTCTCTTTGTATTTCAAATTTCTTGATCGGGAGATATGTTGTTTGGATAACGGTAATACAGATAATAAGATTCATGGTATCTTAGAGATAGGATTTCATGAATTTTTTTATTAGACAGGGTTACTTTATATTAATGCAAACTTGAGTGTTGTGAATTGTTCGAGAGAAAATTTACTCAACTTAAGTTTAAGTATTGAATTGCTCGAGAGAGAATTCGATAAAGATTGAACCCTTACAATACAATGAATTTGATAATATTATTAATACATGGTTGCATAGAATTGAATTAATGAGTGAATATTCTCATGTGATTACTCTTAGACTATCTGCTTTTTACCATACTTAATCCTCCAACGTCACTTTATCCAATTAGTCCTAGTAATGTTAATTTAGAGTAAGAACCAATTTTAAATATAGGTATGATAATAGAGTGAGAGTCAGTACGAGTACTTGAAAAGACCCTGAGGAATACGACATGAGATGTAAATTTCTCTTATACTATGATTGATAGGTGCACTTGCCTGAGATTAAAATCAATTTAGCTTATACCTATCTACATAGTTTATACTAGAGAGCAAAAAGAATCGCATCAAGTTTTTGGCACCATTGCCGGGGAATCGTTTTTAATATTTTGAAAGCATAAACTCTATTAATCTACAATTTTTTGATTTTTAACATATAATTGTAAATTAGTTTATTGCATAATTATATCACTTAATCTCTGTTTTGTAGTCTATTAGTCTATGACCATGGGGAGAAATTCTGGGATAACACCATTTCATGCTGACTCGGAACAGATTCTTCGCAACACCTCACAAAGGGACTTGAGAACTGATAACACAAATAATTCAAACGAACTTTCATAAGAGGAAACAGTAAACTTAGGAAATCATCATCCAAATAGCATGACAAATAACTGATATAAAAGGTATCAACCCTAGTTTTTGTACCCACAAGTTCCTTTTGGAAGAAAACTATATGCCTTCTATTCAACCGCAACGTAGGCTAAATCCAAATATGAAAGAGGTAGTGAAAGCTGAGATTGTTAAGTTGTTAGATGTTGGAATGTGAAAGTTTATAGTTGCCTACCTAAATCACCTAGAGGGGGGTGAATAGGTGAATTGTGCGTCTTTTTGCGGAATAAAAATTACAAACCAATGCATAGATCTATCTACCAATCAAACACAGACAAGGCAAGATTTATAGTGGTTCCCCAACATTGGGTACATCCACTTTCCCTCACCGATCTACCAATACACAAGACTCGGCTACTCCACTATCTCGGATTGAAAATCAATCCTACCCTCGAAACAATGTTCCTACAATCTCGATCCACAAAACGGATCTACACTCGGAAGATAAAGCTTCCTACAAACTCGGAGACAAAAGCTCCCACACTCGGAGAAATTTCTCCTACAAGAATGAAATAAATTTTGTATAGAAATACAAAAAGTGATCCCTTTTTCAGATCTGCAACACTCGACCAGAACTTTCTTCTTCTAGGCTTTGCGGCTTTATCAGAAAGATGAAGAGAAATCTCGGCAAGATTGGATCTGAAACTTCTTGGCTTCACACGATCGATCGAATCAGAAGATTGAGGAGTTGAGCAAATCTCGATCTGGAAACCCTTCTGGATTTGAATCCTCAAAATATGAAACCCTAACCAGTCGGGAATCAACGACGGCGATGGTGTCGATTTTCGTTTCTTGGAGAGAGAAAGAGGAGACAGAAAGCTTGAGAGTACGGCTGCAAAACTTCTTAAAAATAATCTTTTTAGAATTAGGGTTTGTTAGTTTAGACAAGACTATATATATGATCAGAAAAGATTAGACATAATTGAGTCATTATGAGAGACACGTGGACCAATCACGTCAAAGCTCATTAAGAGAACTGTTATTCTGGACTTAATGAATTTTCGGAAAAGTCGAAGTAAAATACTCGAGATATAAAGACTACTCGAGTACATGCAACACTACTCGAGTAGGTAGAAGATGACTACTCGAGTATATGAGGAGAACTACTCGAGAGGGAATGAGATAATTACTCGAGTACATGGAGTCAACTACTCGAGTAAATAAGAAGAAAAGGAATCAGATACTCGAGTAACAAACATAACATACTCAAGTGCTTTAGTACTTACACGAGAGGTGGAGAAGATTACTCTAGTATAAGAAATACTACTTGAGTATATCTGAATGAACTACTCGAGTAATTAACAAACTACTCGAGACAAAAACTTAGAAAATTTCTGGAACTGGAATACAGGACTACTCGAGTATATAAGTTGATCTACTCGAGACAAATAGAACAACTCGAGTATATGGAGATGACTACTCGAGTAATTCACTTAGAGAAATTTTCTGGAATGAAATTCTGGACTACATGAGTATAAACTGTTGGGTACATTGAAAAATGTGTACCAGATTTGGAGAAGCCTCACCTAACTCAATGATATACATCAAGTTGTATTTGATGTTGTGTTGAGTTATCATGTGCAGGTTAAGTAAATGGGAAGGAAAATTTTCTAAGTACAAGTGTCGACACTTGGGAATGGCTGTGTCGACACCAAGGGCCAAATTGTGTCGACATCAAGAATTTGTGTCAACACACAGAAAATCTGTCGACAACGTTGTGTGGACACCAAGGGCCAGATTGTGTCGACATCCAGAATTTGTTTCGACACACAGAAAATCTGTCGACAACATTGTGTCGACACTAAGGGCCAGACTTGTGTCGATATTATCAGGAGCTGTGTCGACACACAGAGAAGCTGTCGACACATTCTAGAATTCTGGCGACAATGATTGTATCGACACACAAAACTTGTGTCGACACACACCAGAATTCTGTCGACACCAACTTTGTCAAGACAAGGAGTGTTTATGTCGACACACAGGACCTGTGTCAACACATTCCACAGAAGCTGTGTCGACAACAACAAGACTTGTGTCGACACATGGACTATATGTGTCGACACATATGAAGTATTCAGTCGACATTCTCTGCTGCTGAGTAAAAGTCCAATGAAGGCTGAAGTAATACAACTGAAGAATTGACAACTATCATTACTGACATTGCTATCACATCTGTTAGAGGTGTCAGAAGACAGTTTGAAACCGGAACAGCCGGTTACCATGAATGAAGCCTATATATAGATATGCTCTCTCATCAATCAATAATAACAACAATAATAACAAGAACAACAACAGATAACAAATAGCTGATCAATTATTATCTCTAAAGGATTGAGAATCCAGAAGAATATAAAGAAACAGTCAACAGATTATAGAGAGAAAAAAAATAAGAAGGCGAGAAGTTCTCATCCAGTGAAGGCAGATTCTGAACAGTCTTCCTGAAGAATTCAGATCAAGTCTGAAGAAGAATTTAGATTAATTTCTGAAGGAAGCTGATTGAAGATCAACTCCAACATCTAGAAGATCAACCTTACTGTGTTCAAATTCAAGAAGCTTTGAAGAAAGCTAAGTCAGGTTGATCCTTAAGAAATCAGTTCTATCAAGAACTGATCAAAAAGCCTTCAACTAATTCTCTCTCCATCTGGTTGAAGATATCAACAACTTTTCATCATTAATTTTTGTAGGATCTATAATAGATCTGAGTGTAGGAGATTTACATCTATGAGTTGTAAGCCTAATTATAATGGCTGAGGTATGGCTGAGTGCCTGAGGTAGGGGAATCTGTTCCCTGAGTTGTAGGCTTGTGAAAGAGGTTGAGGTAGGTCTATTGCCTGAGTTGTAGGAGTGGGGTATCACTCTGATTTGTAGGCCTGTGGAAGAGGCTGAGGTAGGGCTTGTGCCTGAGTTGTAGGAGTGTGGATTCACTCTGAGTTGTAGAAACTAGTCTTGGTTCTGAGCTGTAAGATCTGCGGATCTGAGAAGAAGGAAGGAAGTTAGGCCGAATCTAGTACACTGCTAGATAGGCGAAGGGGAAATGTGGATGTACCCATCATTTGGGGAACCACTATAAAACTGGTGTGCAATCTGTGAATGCTTTGTATGTGAATGTTGTGTTGTACTTTCTGCTGAATACATTGCTGAACTAGATAGAATTATCTGCCTAAGTTAGAAAAAAGAATTGAACCTATTCACCCCCCCCCATCTAGGTGTTTAGAACATCTTGAAACCAATTCTTTCAAGTGGTATTAGAGCCAGGTTACTCAAAGAATAGACCTAACAGTCTGAGTAGATCTCCAAGGCAGAAATTTATTAGGCAAAATGGGTTCCATTGAGAATCATAAGGAGTTTGGTTCTATGAAGTTACCAATATGCAGGAAAGAGATTTTTGGCATATGGAAAGAAAGAGTTAGATTGTTTATGGAAGCTTCAGATCCAAGAATCTACATGACAGTCAAAGAAGGGCCATTCATCCCAATGAAAGTCTTAGTTCTTGATGCAAATCTCAGGACACCAAAGGAATATTCTGAAATGACAAAGGATGAGATCATCTTGGCTACTATGGATAAGAGAGCACAAAATATAATAGTCAGTGCCATAGATGATTCAACATTCCAAAATTTGATTCACTGCAAGACCTCCAAAGAAATGTGGGACACCCTTATTGTCTACATGGAGGGTTCAGAAGAGGTAAGGGAAGACAGAAAGTCTATGCTGAATCAGGAGTATGAAAGTTTTAGACAATCTAAAACAGACAACATAACTGAATATTACAAGAAATTCTTTAGGATAGTTAATGAATTGATGTCATATGGAAGAGTATTTAGTACATATGAGTTAAATGATAAGTTTTTGAGATCATTAACTAAGGACTGGGACACTAAGATATGTGCTATTAGGGAAGTGGCCAGGCTAGCAGAAATTTCACCTCCAACATTATTTGGCAAACTGCTTTCATATAAAATGCAGCTGATGGTCAGAAAAGAGGAGGAGAAAAGTAATAAAGTTGATTACAAAGATAAGTCAGTAGCTTTCAAGACTGAAGCCATAAGAAAGGATAAGAGGATGTCTCCATCACCTCCTAGGAAAGCTGCAGAAGTTATTTCAGAAAGTTCTGACAGTCACACATCAGATAGTCCAAATTCTGATGAAGACTTAGCAGCTTTCTCAAAACAATTTCAAAAGTTCTTGAAGAAGAAACAGTGGAGATCCAAACCATCCTCTTCACAATCCAAGGATGATTACTATCAAAAAAAAGAAATCCTCTAGGAAGGACAGTTATAGCTCTAAACCTAGTAAATTATCTTCAACTAAGATTCTTTGCTATTGCCGCAACAGGCCTGGATATTTGGTAGCTGATTGTCCTGACAAAAGGAAAGAATCTAATGAAAAGAAGAAACTAAAAACAAGGGAAAGAAAGAGAAATCCTTTGTAGCAAAGAAGTAAAAAAGCTGGTCAGATTCTTCATCATCAGATTCTGAGGCTGAAGCTGAAGCTGAAGCATATATAGGACTGTTGGCAACTGAAGAGGATGTAGAAGAGGCTGAGTTCTTGAAGTGGCTGGATTCAGTAAATGAAATTGAAGAACCTTGTTGTAAAGGGCTGATGGCCTTGACAGAAGAAGATCAGTGCCAGGATCAGTTTGGACCTAATAAGGTAAATAATTCTTCAATAGATTCTGATTACTATACTGGTTCAGAATCAGATGCATCTACATCAAGAGATGTAGATGAATCTGAATCTGAAGGAGATGTTCATCAACTTATTGATAAATATGGTGACCTACTGCAAGCACTTAAGAAAAGTAGAATCCTTAATAAAGCACAGGCCAAGGAAATTACTGATCTTACGCTGGCTGCATTAGATTCAGAAAAATTGCTGGATCTAAAGATGAATGAAGTAGCCAAACTAAAAAACATAATTGTTATTCAGATGGGTACTATTACATTCAAGAATGATCAAATCAAAAGTTTGAAAGTCAAACTTCAGAAGGAAAAGGATCTGGTGGCTAAGTTCTCTAAGCCAAAATCAGTTTTACTTTTAATTGATGACTTTATTCCTAAAAAGGGTAAGACTGGATTGGGCTTTGAGGTAAATGCAAGGGCTGCCAATTCCAAAAGAAAAGGCAAAGCCCCAGTACAACCTCTAGCCTTCAAACCCCCCATTTCCTTCAGAAAAGTATGACAGCTAACTAATATATATGATCATGATATCATACATGGTTATGGTAAGCTTGAGCTTCTGAATGACAAAGGTGTAGTTCCAGCACTCAAGCAAAGAACTACTGTACCAATAGTGTTAAGAACAGCTGACAACAATACTGTTAAAACGGTACCTAAAAAGAGGTATAATAAATATGATTGTTGGTGTTGTGGTAAGATAGGGCATTATGCCATGGATTTCTGGCACAACACCAGTGTCAGGAGGAATGTCAGCTTACCTGTGAGGAAGGCTGCTGGTAAGAATATCAAGTTTCATTCTAACATGAACCTAGAACCCAATAAAAGTTGGGATTCTAAGGTAAATTAATTTTATTTGCTGCAGGTGGGTCCCAGTTTTCATGCCCCTATATGGTACTTAGACAGTGGATGTTCCAGGAATATGACTGGAACAAGAAGAATGCTAAAGGACTATACTCCCATAGAGAATGGACCTAAAGTGATCTTTGGTGGATCAGAAAAAGGGGTCATAAAAGGGTTTAGTAATATTTCTTCTAGTTCTATAACAATCACTCAAGTGGCTTATGTAAAAGGTTTGAAACATAACTTGATAAGCACAAGTCAGCTGAGTGATCTTGGGTATGACATTTTATTTATTAAGAATGGATGTCAGATCAAAAGGACAAGTGATCACAAGGTGATCTTGTCTGGTTATAGAAAAGGGAATGTTTATTGTTTAAATTTTGATTATGAAAACATGAACTCTCTTGTATATTTAGTTACAGATGAGAAAGCATCTCAGTGTGTCCAATGGTATAAGAGACTAGCTTATCTGAACTATAAGACTATAGACTAGCTCTATAGTTTAGAGTTAGTGAGGAATGGTCCTCAATTTAAGTGCATAAAAGAGGGTATATGTTCAGCTTGTCAAAAAGGCAAGCAGACCAAATCCTCTTTTCATAGTCTTGATACCAAAGACTCTATGAGGTGTTTGTACCTTTTGCATATGGATCTATTTGGTCCTATGCCAGTTCATAGTCTAGGTAGGAAAGTCTATACTTTTGTGGTAGTAGATGACTATTCTAGATATATATGGTTTTTCTTTTTGAGGCAGAAATCTGAAACTCCTACTGTCTTTCATAACTTTGTTAAACAAATTCAGAATGAATTTAACAATTCAGTGGTCAAAATCAGAAGTGACCATAGAACTGAATTTCAGTCTGAGTGTATGACAAGATTTTGTGAAGAACTAGAGATTCATCAGGAATTCTCCTCACCTAGAACACCTCAGCAAAATGGTATTGCTGAAAGAAAGAATAGAACTCTCATTGAGGCTGGTAGAACTCTACTCAGTGACACTTCACTCCCAAAATATTTCTGGGCTGAGGCAGTAAATACTGCTTGTCATGTTCTCAATAGAGCATCTATAACTAAGAACCACAAAAAGACTCCCTTTGAGATTATGAAGGACAGAAAACCAAACATATCCTACTTTAGGATCTTTGGTAGCAGGTGTTATGTGCTTAACACTGGCAAGTCTCACATAACTATGTTTGCTGCCAAATTCCAAGATGGGATATTTGTTGGGTACAACAACAATAGTAAGACATATAGGGTCTACAAATTAACTATACAAGTTGTAGAAGAATCAGTTCATGTAGTTTTTGATGAATTTGAGTTAATTAAATGTGAGTTGTCTAGCAATCTTTGTAGCTCAACAGGTTTAAAAGAAAGGTTGGACATGCTGACCATTAATGAAGATCAAACTGCAAGGTAGGATGTGGAAAATGATGGTTGTTGTCCAGGGGGAGTACAAGGTCCACAAGCTGACATTGAAGACAATGAAGTTCAGCATGGTGAAGAAATTGAAGAAGTTCAAATTGCTGATAGAATGCCTCCAGCAATAAAGAATCTAAAGGATCATCCAGCACACCAAATCATTGGTGATCCCAAACATGGTGTGCAAACTAGAAGCAAATACATGAACACAGTGCTTTGCTCAAGTTTCCTATCACAGTTGGAACCAAAAAGATTTGAAGAAGCCATATAAGACTCCAACTGGATTGATGCAATGCAAGAGGAGCTGAATCAATTCAGAAGGTGTAAAGTATGAGAGCTGGTTCCAAAACCAAAGGATCATAACATTATTGAGACAAAGTGGATTTATAGGAACAAACTGGATGAAAATGGCATAATAGTGAAGAACAAAGCAAGACTGGTTGCCAAAGGTTATAGACAGGAAGAGGGCATTGACTTTGATCAGACCTTTGCTCCAGTGGCAAGGTTGGAAGCAATAAGGCTATTCCTTGCCTTTGCTGCTTTCCAAGGTTTCAAAGTATACCAAATGGATGTCAAGTCAGCTTTCCTAAATAGTAATTTGAAAGAAGAAGTCTATGTTCATCAGCCCTCAGATTTTGTTGATCCACTTTATCCTGATTTTGTTTATAGACTTAAGAAAGCCTTATATGGTTTGAAACAAGCCCCTAGGGCTTGGTATGAAACATTGTCTACTTTTCTCATTGAAAATAAATTTTCAAGGGGGAAAATAGACAAGACTCTATTCCTTAGGGAGTCAAAGGGCAAGATGATCCTAGTACAGATTTATGTTGATGACATAATCTTTGGATCTACAGAAAACAACCTTTGTAGGAAGTTTGCAAAACTTATGCAAGGGAAGTTTGATATGAGCAGTATGGGTGAGCTCAAAATCTTCTTGGGACTCCAATTTAGACAGACTGATGATGGCTTGTCCATATCATAGTATAAGTTCACCAAGGAGTTAATTAAAAAATGTGGTATGAGTCATCCACCACCATGAGAACTCCAATGGGGACAAGTATGCCTTTAGGCAAAGATGATGCATGAAAACCTGTAGATGAGTGTTTGTATAGAGGGATAATTGGCTCCCTCCTATACTTATCTGCTAGTAGACCAGACATTATGTATACTACATGTGTCTGTGCTAGGTACCAAGCAAGCCCTAAAGAATCTCATTATACTGCAGTCAAAAGAATATTGAGATATCTTAAGGGCACACCTAATCTTGTTCTTTGGTACCATAAGAATAGAGACTTTCGATAAGGAGATGCCCTCAAGTCCAAAGGATACAGTGAACCTTGATAGTTCTTCTGAATCAGATGATGGAGAAGCTCTAAGGGCAAAGAAGAGAAAATTGATGGTTTACAAGAAGAAAAGCTCAAATTATAAGAAAGCTCTACAGACTGCCTCACAACCCTCAGCACAAACAGTTGATTTCAGTTCACTATTGGTTGCTCTGCAAATTAAAATGGATGAGCAAAGAGCAGCCATGGAGAAATATATGGATGAAAGCCATAAGGACCTTCAATTCACTCTGGCTCAAGACATAAAATCAATCAGATTTGAAGTTAACCAGAATAAGAAGTAGATGACAGATTGCTTCCATAAAGAAGGTAATGCTGTAGTTTATCTGGCCAAACAGTAACAAGAGGCAAGGACACAAATTGATGATATAGTGGTCAAGCAAGGATATGTCCTAGAAAATAAACTTAGGATGAATGATAATCTTACTGAATCACATAATGTGATTGTTACTGAATTAAAGAATAAATCCACTGCATTAACTGAGGAAAGGGCTAAAGAGAAGTCAGAGTTTGATAAGAAACTTCAAGAAGATTTAGTCACTTTCTAATCTGCACTTTAAGCCTCTCAGAAGATCATATCTACTCAGCTACAAAAGTTTAAAGCTTATTATACAGAGGGAACCAATTATCTGGTTAATCAAATAAGGTTCTAAAAAAATGATCTCAGTGATCATATTGAAAGAGAAGTCATAAAGGGGAGAGGTTGATAGTCAATGCTAGTTCAGAGCATGTTAAATGGATAACAAATGTTGTTAGAGCAACTCTAGGATATCCTCCTCTATGTGATGATGATAATACAGCTGAGTCAGGTATTCAAGTTCCAGGATTTGAAGGGGGTCAGCAGGAGGTAGCTCAAATCATATATCTCCCTTCTAACTTTGAGGAAATTCAACACCTGGTTCACCAGATGTATAGTCCTCCAGATGCTACTAAGAATGTTATCTTTGAGAAAGTGGACATGTTAGAAGCATCACTGAATAAAGAGCAAGAAGTTCAACTCTCAAAGAAAAGATTTAGAAAGCAGGATGAACTGAAGCCTAATTTTGAAAGATGGAGTCCAACCTCCAGAAATGTTATACTTACTGCCTGGCAAGCTGTCAAAGTCAAAATGCATGATAGAGGCAAGTGGTATTATGAAGTTGAGTGGAATAAATATCTGCAAAGACAAGATGTTATTCAGCAATTCAGAAGGGATCACAAGGCTGGGAAAATACCTGCTACAGCAGTAGAGCCCAGTAAATATTTTCCCAAGCCTTTTCACTATTTTGAAAGGCAAAGAGTAAAGGCTGAAGAACTTAAGAAGAAGGATCTCAAAGGCAAGAAGCCAGCTGAAGATACTGATGCTCCAGTACAAGCAAGGATCCAGTCTGGAAAAGGCATAGTGATCATGGAGCCTGATCAGCCTTAGGATAGATTGACTAGATTATAAAATATTATAATTTTCTATTTTAAACTCCATGTAATCTATTGTCAACAAACTATTGTAAAGTTTTAAACAAAATAATGATTAATGCTTGTTATTGTTGTATCATATTCTGTGATGATATTATTTACTTGTTTTGTTTATATATTTCCCTGTCATTGAATGTTTTTGTACATCATATTGTTAATTTTGTTATAAGTGATGTATATCATTGATTAAGGGTTATGACTTCTCCAAATAGGGGGAGATTGTTGGGTACATTGAAAAATATGTACCAGATTTGGAGAAGCCTCACCTAACTCAATGATATGCATCAAGTTGTATTTGATATTGTGTTGAGTTATCATGTGCAGGTTAAGTAAATGGAAAGGAAAATTTTCTAAGTACAAGTGTCGACACTTGGGAATGGCTGTGTCGACACCAAGGGCCAGATTGTGTCGACATCCAGAATTTGTGTCGACACACAAAAAATCTGTCGACAACGCTGTGTCGACACCAAGGGCCAGATTGTGTCGACATCCAAAATTTGTGTTGACACACAGAAAATCTGTCGACAACGCTGTGTCGACACTAAGGGCCAGACTTGTGTCGACATTATCAGGAGCTGTGTCGACACACAGAGAAGCTGTCGACACATTACAGAATTCTATCGACAATGACTGTGTCGACACACAGAACTTGTGTCGACACACACCAGAATTCTGTCGACACCAACTTTGTCAAGACAAGGAGTGTTTGTGTCAACACACAGGACTTGTGTCGACACATTCCACAGAAGCTGTGTCGACAACAACAAGACTTGTGTCGACACATGGACTATATATGTCGACACATATGAAGTATTCAGTCGATATCCTCTGCTGCTGAGTCAAAGTCCAATGAAGGATGAAGTAATACAACTGAAGACTTGACAGCTGTCATTACTAACATTACTGTCACATCTGTCAGAGGTGTCAGAAGACAATTTGAAACCGGAACAGCAGGTTACCATGGATGAAACCTATATATAGATGTGCTCTCTCATCAATCAATAATAACAACAACAAGAAGAACATCAACATATAACAGATAGCTGATCAATTATTATCTCTGAAGGATTGAGAATCTAGAAGAAGAGAAAGAAACAGTCAACAGATTGTAGAGAGAAAAAAAACAAGAAGGTGAGAAGTTCTTATCATGTGAAGGCAGATTCTGAACAGTCTGCTTGAAGAATTCAGATCAAGTCTGAAGAAGAATTCATATTAATTTCTGAAGGAAGCTGATTGGAGATCAACTCCAACATCAAGAAGATCAACCCTACTGTGTTCAGATTCAAGAAGCTTTGAAGAAAGTTAAGTCAGGTTGATCCTTAAGAAATCAGTTCTATCAGGAACTGATCAAGAAGCCTTCAACCAATTCTCTCTCCATCTGGTTGAAGATATCAACAACTTTTCATCATTAATTCTTATAGGATCTGTAATAGATCTGAGTGTAGGAGATTTACATCTCTGAGTTGTAAGCCTAATTATAAAGGCTGAGGTAGGGCTGAGTGCCTGAGGTAGGGGAATCTGTTCCCTGAGTTGTAGGCCTGTGAAAGAGGCTGAGGTAGGGTTGTTGCTTGAGTTGTAGGAGTGGGGTGTCACTCTGAGTTGTAGGCCTGTAGAAGAGGCTGAGGTAGGGCTTATGCTTGAGTTGTAGGAGTGTGGATTCACTCTGAGTTGTAGGAACTAGTCTTGGTTCTGAGCTGTAAGATCTGCGGATCTGAGAAGAAGGAAGGAAGTTAGGCCGAATCTAGTAAACTGCTAGATTGGCGAAGGGGGAAAGTGGATGTACCCATTATTTGGGGAACCACTATAAAACTGGTGTGTAATCTGTGAATGCTATGTATGTGAATGTTGTGTTGTACTTTCTGCTGAATACATTGCTGAACTAGATAGAATTATCTGCCTTAGTTAGAAAAACTAATTGAACCTATTCACCCCCCCCCCTCTAGGTTTTTAGAACATCTTTAAACCAATTCTTTCATAAACACTAGACTACTCGAGTAGTAGATGAACTACTCGAGTACATTACTGAGACTACTCGAGTAAGAAGGTAAGACTACTCGAGTACTATACAATATACTCGAGTATTTAACTTATAAAACTTTTGAGAAGAAAATTTCTGTAAACCCGAGAGGTGAGAGGAAACTACTCGAGTAGTTGTTTTAACTACTCGAGAGCCATAATTGGACTACTCGGGATACATATTAACTACTTGAGTAAGAGTATTATTACTCGAGTATGAACTCAGTAACTTACTTGAGTAAGTGTAGAACTACTCGAGTACTTTACTTAGGAAATTTTCTTGACAGAATTTTCTCTTCTTCTAAGATGACACCAGCATCAAGTCTTTTCACTTAGTCCTAGAGCTTGAATATGAAGTGTATCCTAATAGAGAGACTACACACGAGTGAACACTTTGGAACACACAATAAGGGATTACATTGTATGATTATGTGTTTGGTGACCCATTATAGACTGACATTGGTCTACACTTCCCATAGGATTCCTGCAAACACATAACTTAAACCAAGCATCAAATACAACTTAATTCATCTTAGTTCTAGGATGACTTCATCAAATCTGGGTTAGTGTGGATATAATACCCAACAGAATAATATACCCTATTTTGTATATTTCATGGGTTAATTCTGTACAAGTCGTTCCTAAGAAGGGTGGTTTAACAGTAGTAGTAAATGATAAGAACGAATTGATTCCAACGCGAATAGTAACAGGTTGGCGTGTCTGTATTGATTATCGGAAGTTAAATGATGCTACTAGGAAAGATCATTTCCCTCTATCATTTATTGATCAAATATTAGAATGATTATCATGCCATTCTTATTATTGTTTTCTAGATGGATTATCTGGATATTTTCAAATCCCTATAGCACCAGAAGACCATGAGAAAATAACATTTACTTGCCCATTTGGTACATTTGTCTATAGATGTATACCATTTGGTTTATGTAATGCACCTGCCACTTTCCAACGGTGCATGTTAGCTATATTTAATGAGTATGTTGAAGATATTATGGAAGTCTTTATGAATGATTTTTTTGTGTTTGGTGATTCTTTTGATTTGTGTTTGAGAAATTTAGAAAAGTTCTGAGGAGATGTGAGGAAACAAATCTAGTACTTAGTTGGGAGAAGTGCCAATTTATGGTGCAAGAAGGGTTAGTACTTGGCCATAAGATCTCAAGCCAAGGAATTCAAGTGGATAAAGCGAAGATTGAAACCATAGAAAAGTTGCCACCACCAACCTTAGTTAAGGCAGTGAGAAGCTTTTTAGGTCATGCCGGATTCTATTGCTGGTTCATTAAAGACTTCTCTAAAATAACTAAACCACTTACTAGGATTTTGGAGAAAGGCACACCTTTTATTTTTGATCAATAATGTCTATAAGCCTTTGAGTTTTTGAAAGAAAGATTAATTAATTCTCCTATTATGATAACACCTGATTTTGCTCAATCTTTTGAGATCATGTGTGATGCTAGCAGTTTTGCGGTAGGGGATGTTTTAGGACAATGCCGAAACAAACTGAGAATTATATATTATGCTATCAAAAAATTTAATAATGCACATGAGAATTATACAACTATAGAAAAAGAACTCCTAACAGTGGTATTTGCCTTCGATAAATTTAGATCCTATTTAACAATGTCTAAGGTGGTAGTATACACAGATCACTCTGCCCTAAGATATTTACTTGCCAAAGCGGAAGTAAAATCTTGTTTAATTCATTGGGTTCTTTTATTGCAAGAATTTAATTGAGAAATTAGGGATAAACGAGGAGCAGAAAACTTAGCGGCAGATCATCTCTCACGTTTAGAAAATCCACTACGAACAATGTTAGATGAGTCTGAGATTATTGATACATTTCCGAAGGAATCGCTGTTTGCATTATCTACAAATTTAAATACAGATTATTTGTGGTTTCCCGACTATGCAAACTATATTGTGGCTAAGGTCCTTCCAAAAGATTTTTCATATCAGTAGAAAAAGAATTTTTTTCTCTGACTTGAAATATTACTTTTGGGAGGACCCCTATCTTTTTTGGATATATGCAGATTTCATTATACGTAGATGTGTATTAGCGGAGTAGGGCTGCAAAATCTGGGAGCAGTGTCATTCAGGCCCTACAGGTGGTCACTTTGGAGCCAACCGCTTAGCTAAAAAGGTTCTTGATTCCAGTTTTTATTGACCCCCTCTATTCAGAGATGCCCAAAGGTATGTACTTTCTTGTGATTATTATCCAAAATCAGGTAATATCTCTAAATTACATGAAATGCCACAAAAATTTATTCTTGAATGTGTTCCTTAAGATTTCACTCGCCAAGAATCAAGCCTCCGACTAGGCATGGATTAAGCGTATTTTAATAAATTTTCTAAGTTTTTATTATCTTTGCTAAGATTTTAGTTAAATTTTAGTATAAAAACATTATAAAATCACTTGGAAAGTAATTCCATTTCAGAGGAGCACACGAGTTTGCACTCGCCCGTGTGCCAAGTCACGTTCTTGAAAAAAAACTTTAACCCAACCGTGTTTAATTTAAAACCAGAGTAGGAATTATTTTAGCCCGAGCACCACACGGATAGCTACCCAGCCGTGTGCGCACCAGTATAAGGTAATGAGTTCGACGAAAGCACTCGTGTAAGGTAATGTGTTCAACGATGCAATGTTCCCGAGCAGGAAGCAGGTCCACACATGCCCGTGTCGCAACCCGTGTTCTTCTATTTTATATGCTATCACTTTTGCTCTTCTATTTTATTAATACTCAGTTCTTTGTGTTGCATTGAGGACACTGTAAATTTTAAGTCTGGGGGTGGATATTGTTAAATTCTAATATTTAACTACTGGACATGATTACAATTTGTTAAGAAACAGGCCAAAATAAAAAATTTCTAATATTTTGTTACGCAATATTGTTAAATCCCCCTAATAAAATTATTTTTGCATCTTTTTAAGCTTTCATTAATTCACTCACTTGGGAATATAACTAGTTAATTTGCTTTGGCAAGTTGATTAAAATGAATTAAAGTAGACTCATTGAGTGTACAAATTTGTTATTAGTAATTATGTATAGAAATTCATTAGCTTAATTTTCTCTATAAAACTTATTTTTAAGATTAGTCCTCTATATTATTAACTAACAATCACTCTATTTTAGAAAATATAATTATCTATAATAAAGCGATTCGAAGAGTGCAACATTTTGATAGTTTTGTATTAGGGAATCAAAATAAAGAATACTCTTTATTGGTGTCTAGAACTTGTCCTTAGCGATGCTCAAAACATTCACATAAGTTAATTAGTTAGGGCGAAAATGACTTAGGCCTCCCATTGGATAGCTTGAGCCTTGCAAGCTCAAAACCCTAAACATTATACCCTTGCACACCCAATTTGGACCTAATCCCTATTTCTTTCGATACACCACTACTAAGATTCACCAAGGCCAAAAATCCTTACCTATTAGCACATCTATCATTGAGTTTACACCTTTTTCTATGTGAATTAGAAAATTTAAATAGATGGTGTAAAGTACTTTGATAAGCTATTTATTGCTGATGAAAAAAGAGAAAAAAAAATATGAGTATGTATCAAAAAAAGAAGAAGAAAAACAAAAGATTGAAGAAAGAAAAAAATAATACAAAAAAAAGAAAGTATAATAATTGTGAAGTGTGGGGCTGCTTATATAATATTGATGTATGTTAGGGTAATTACATAGAAAGAGGCTCAATCTTGATCTATGTGTGATAAGAACCATCGAGTTTATCTTTGATTACCACACCTATAATCTTTTATCCTAAGCCAAAAAGTTACATCTTAATACAAGTCCTAAGGATCCAACCTTGTTAATCCTAACTAGTGTCATGGAGAGGGTGTGAAAAGGAAAGCTTATGACTATCAATATTGATACTTGTAAGTTTAGAAACACTAACGCCTACCCTATTAAGATTGTTATTTTCTCCTCATATTTGTTATGGATGATTGTAATTTTATTTCTAGGAAAGAGTAAAAGATAGTTAAGAGATATATGCGAGGAATTTTAAGATAAAGTTATATTTAGAAAAGTCTGTTATACTATTTTCTATGCAATTAAAACATCAAATTTTTCTTTGAATTCATAGCAACCAGCTTGCAGAAGAAAAATTGATTATTGGTAATCCAAATGCTTGAATTAGTTTGCTTAGGGACAAGCAAACACTTAAGTCTGTAGGTATTTGATGAGTATAATTGTACAAGTCCTTTTTATTATCTTATTTGTAATCATGTCCACTATTTTCTACCTTCATTCATTATAATTGCACAAAAATAGTTAAGAATTTGAATTATCATGAATAGAAGAGCACAATATAGATTTTCCTTTATTTTCTTTATTAGGTTATTTATTTATTCATTAATCTTCTTAATGTAGGTATTGCAAGTCTTTGGAACTAAAAGTCTTTGAGAAAATGGAGGTGTTCACGGATCCAACATGACTGATGGCAAAGGTCTTCGATTGGGCAAACACGGGTAGGGACACACCCATGTCACTACCCATGTCCTTCTCTGTTGATATGATCATAAAGCTTGGAAGAAAAGGCGTCAAAATTTACAAGAGCACCATACGGGTAGGTACACGCCCGTGTCACTACCCGTGACCTTATGGGGAAGAAACAAAAGTCCAGAACACACGACCGTGTTACCAGCCGTGTCAAATGACACGTCTCACGACCAGGCATGCCTTTTCATAACAAACCGTCGAGACGCACCATTACATACCCTACACGGCCTGTAACACGGCCGTGTTGGAACCCGTGTTCGACATCTGTTTGTAAGAAGACTATAAAAACCTGCACATCAAATAGAAGAGGGACTTTTTTGGATTCAAGTACTTGGAGAATTTCTGGAGGACAAAAGCAGAGCACTCAAGCGAAGGGGAAGTCGAAGGAGATAATACGAATGGTTTTAATTTTCATGTATCTCTTTTATTTCCCCCTTCTTTTAGTGGACCTGAACTTTATTTTACATTTCGCATGAGACTTATTTTTCTGAAATGATTTAGTAATCATGTTTGTTGGTTTTCATGTCGGATTCGTGGTATTTTATTCATATATATGGTTTCAAACAAAGAGATTGATCATAGATTTGAAGTTAGTACTTGCTTTATATGAATCTCAAACTTCTAGATTGAGAAATTAGAAGGTTGTGATGATGGTTTATAATTTCATTCTCTGGTGTTCTTTCTCTTTGTATTTCAAATTTTATGCTCGAGAGATATGTTGTTTGGATAACAGTAATACATATAATGAGATTCATGGTATCTTAGAGATAGAATTTCATGAATTTTTGTATTAGACAGGGTTACTTTATATTAATGCAAACTTGAGTGTTGTGAATTGTTCGAGAGAAAATTTACTCACATTAAGTTTAGGTATTGAATTGCTCGAGAGAGAATTCGATAAAGATACCCTTACAATACAACAAATTTGATAATATTGTTAATACGTGGTTAATACGTGGTTACATAGAATTGAATTAATGAGTGAATATTCTCATGTGATTACTCTTAGACTATCTGCTTTTTACCATCCTTAATCCTCCAATGTCATTTTATCCAATTAGTCCTAACAATGTTAATTTAGAGTAAGAACCAATTTTAAATATAGGTACGATAATAGAGTGAGAGTGAGTACGAGTACTTGAAAAGACCCTGAGAAATACAACACGAGATGTTGATTTCTCCTATACCATGATTTATAGGTAATCAATTTAGCTTATACCTATCTACCACAACAAGAAAACAGACTTTTAGCCACGGCAGATTGTCGTGGCTAAAAGTCCAAAATCGTGGCTAAAACCTTTTAGCCACGTCCTATCCACAACAAATGGGCATGGGCAATGTGTGCGTGGCTAATAGTATTAGCCATGCTGAATCCGTGGCAAATACGTTTTAGCCACGAATTTTAGCCACGAATTAAAATCGTGGCTAAAGGGCCTGTTTTCAGCAATTATTAGCCACAGTTCAATTGTCGTGGCTACAAGCTCCTTCTTTGCGACGGTTTAATTACCGTGGCCAAAGGGCCTGTAACAAACGATAATTCATCACATAAAAAAGATTCCGCCGGCGCGGCCCGCCGCCCGCCGCCGCAAACCCCCCCCCCCCCCCCCCCCCCCCCCCCCCCCCGCCAGTGCCGCAGCCCGCCCGCGAGCCCAGCGTAATTCAAACATTCATTGTGGAATGGGCAATATAAACCCGAAATTGATGTTTTAATTGGCAGTGTAGGACTAAAAATACACCTTTTTTGCCACGAATTAGGCTTTCATGGCTAATACTAGTTTATTAGGCACGAAATAGGCAAACCGTTGTAAAAACATTTTTATTTGCCACGAATTAGTTATCCTTGACTAATACTAACTTATTAGCCACGAAATAGGTACCGTGGATAATACTTATTATTAGCTACGGTTTTCCTTCGTGGCTAAAGGTCATTTTTCTAGTAGTGTACATAGTTTATACAAGAGAGCAAAAAGAATCGCATCAGCAGTGTACCTGACTTTTTATCTCTCTTGAATTTCCTCCTGGCCTCTTCATTTCTTTCTAACTAGGCCCATTCTAGGGAGCTATAAAGCTTTCTCATGTATGTTTTCTTATCTTTTATCTGATCCCAAGTAGTCAAGATAATGGTCCTAGATTGAGGACTCCACTTCTCAAACTATGGCTTGGTTTCCATCTCCACTCTATACCTTTTCTTGCTAAGCCTAATTTCTTCCTCTTCTTCAGCAATCGACTTGCATTTGTCTTAGGCTATCTGGTCAGCAATGAGACTGAATGTGGGAATTTCAGCAGCAGTTGAGGGTTCAGTCCACTGAGCACCAACATGATCATCATCTTGATCTCCCCTATGTTCATCATACTGACCTTCTGGAATAGGGACATGAATATTTTAACCATATGAATACTGCTCAAGCCCCAATGAACCTCTGATGACATTGGTGACCCAGACAACATTCTCAGTATTTTCCTTGATCATTATTTTCTCCCCCTTTATGACTTCTTCAGATAAAGCTGCAGTCAGTGAGTTCTTGGCTATGGAGAGTCCTTCATCCAGAAAATTTACACCCTTAGTGACATGATTCTTGACCTCTAACATTTGATCATCAAGAATTTGAGTGCAGACATCCATTCTCCTTTCAATTGTAGTCTTGTGGACTTCCATCAATGTCTTTTGAACATTGTGGACCATTTGCATGTTGTTAGAGGTTATGTTTTGATTCACCAGAATATCATGCTGAGTTTGCTAATTTCTGCCAGCTTGCCTTCAGTAAGTGTTACAGTAGGAGCAGCCCTCATGAAGAATGCTACTGTGTTAGCTTTCAATAGGCTGACTTCAAACTTGATGGAATTGATTTCAGTGTAAAGATCCCTTCAAACTTCCTTGATGGAATTATCAATGTAGTACTCAAAATGTCTTCTTTGATCATCAAGCAGATCCTTCAGTTGAGCTAGGAATATAAGTGACATCTATTTAGCTTGATGAGATGTACCCTGTTCACAAACATCTTCATTCTTTTCCTTGGCACCTATTCTTTCTTCTGAGTCTGCCCTCACATACTCAGAGGATTGAGCATCAACATGGGCATCAGCAGCAACATCATTACCCTTGTTAGACACAGAGGAGTCTATGGTATACACTATTTTTGGAGCAGGAATTTCAGAGTGAATCTCCCCCTCAGCCTCAGCATTGTCTTTAGGGACATCTTGGTCTTCTACAGTAATGTTCAGAATATCTTCTTCCATTATTGCAGGAGCTTATACATCCTCAACAAGAGTATTGGAAACTTGCCACACTGGCTCATCAGGAATCTGATCTATTCTGTCTTGTAGATTCTCTAAAAAGGAGTCAAGCATGTCCTGCATATCAGACTGAAATTGCTCCCCTCAACAAGAGCATCTATCTGGGATGTCTCCCCCCCCCTCAATATCTACAACCATCTGGGAAGTATCCCCCTCAATATTTACACAGATATTTTCTACTACCTGTCCAGTTAGTATCTCTAAGGCTTCAGCTGGAATCTCTTTAGACTGAGATCCACCAAATTGATTCCTTGCTGCTGGTTCAGAGGAGCACTCATGTATCTCCTTGTCTCCTCATAGGATTCAAGGATCATGTGGCTCCTCACTGCTTTCAAAAGAACTATTTTTTGTGCTCGCTGCAGTGACCAGTACTGCTTATTTTTTCTTGTCCTCCTTTATTTGTAGATAAGGCAGCAATACTCTGTCCCATCTGTCAAACATCTTGGAATCCATCCTCCTAATATGATCGATTTTCATACTTCACCTCACATTGAGGATCCCTGGTACAGACTCATGGAGGTATAGGGACAGAATTCTCCCCAGATTTGGTTCAGCCATGCATTCCACTATTCTGTCAAAGATTATTTTGCCTCAGTCAGTCCTTTTGGAATGAATGACCCTTGTCATGAGCTCAAATATTTTCCTGAAGATTTTATCATGAGACCCTATCTTATAGAGCAGTGCCTTCCCAATCACATCAGCCAGAAATTTGCCCTTGAGATTCATCTCCTTTCTTAGCACTGATCCAGTGGTGTGCTTTAAAAGCCCACACCACTTGAGAGCAGCCTTTATATTATCCTAATAAAGTTCCTCTTCTTCATCTGACGGCCTAAACTTGGGCAGACGTAGAGCCTTGCTCAATCTTTTGGGCGTAATCTTGATTTTATGTCCGTTGATGAATTAAATGACTTGATTTTAGTAGAGGAATAGTCGACCGTGGGATTCGAGTAAAACTCAAGTACTCCTCTCTTCCACAATAGACGTGGCTATAAAAGAACGTGTTCTAGGTCAGCGACCTACAACAGATGGAGAATGAGATGTACCTCCTCTAGTGTATCCTTAACCCATTTCTTACTAACTCTAAGCCCTCAAATAGGAAATCCAATCCTCTTGGTGCCACTACTTCTCTGAAATTCAGCATATTTTTCGAGCTTTCATCGTAGTGGGTAGAAAGGCACAAGGGATAAGAATAGTGTATTTTGTTCTAAGCACACACCCTTTTATTTATACCATCCTCTTATTTGAGAATGTGGAAAGGCGCGTACATGATAGGATGATCATGAGGAGATCAACAGCTGAGATTAATCCTGTTAGTTAGCCGTAAATAGAAATCCCTGGCAGTATGCGTTGAGTGGACTCGATTCTCTCGACGCATTCGACGCACTCGACACACTCGATGAATTCGATGTACTCGATGCATTCGACGCCTGGGTACTTAGACTCGGCCCATTCGATGCTTGTACTCTTAGTCCATTTCATCTTTGTTATCCTGCAGGAATTGATACTACTTGCAACAGAAAATGCATGAAGAGCTATTGAAGGTATATTAAGTTCATCATACACAATTCAAATTTGAAGTTGTTGAACTTGACTTCATCTAATGGCTTGGTGAAGATATCATCCACTTGCTTGTTAGTGGGGACAAACTCAAAACCGATGTCCTCATATTCCACATGCTCTATAAAAATGATACATAATCTCTATGTGTTTAGTCATGTTATGAGAGACATGATTCCTAGAATAGAGATTGCACTAGTAGAATCACAAAATATGGAAGTTCTACTTATCTTGAGATTGTAGTCCTGGATCTGATGCTGGATCCATATTAACTGTGCACAACAACTACCTGCTGAGATGTATTCTGATTCAGCTGTTGATATTGCAACACTTGTTTGCTTCTTGCTGCTCCAAGATATAAGCTTTCTTCCTAGAAATTGATAAGAGCCTGATGTGCTTTTCCTGTCTTCTCCGCAACCTACAAATTCTGCATCTAAATACCCAGTTAGTTCAAAGTCACTATTCCAAGGATACCACAAGCCAAGATCATGTGTGCCATTAAGATATCTCAGAATTCTTTTTGCTGCAGAATAATGAGACTCTTTAGGGCAAGTCTGGTATCTAGCATAAACACATGTAGCATACATAATGTCTGGCCTACTAGCAGTTAGGTAGAGGAGGGAGCCAATTATGCCTCTATACAAGGTTTCATCGAAAGCTTTCCCAGTCTCATCATTGTCTAATGACACATTTGACCTCATAGGAGTTTTTTTGTTATGGAGACACTCACCATTCCAATTTTTTAATTAACTCCTTAGTGAACTTAGACTGAGAAATGGATAATCTATTCTCAGATTGTCTTACTTGGAGGCCCAAGAAGAACTTGAGTTCACTTATATTGCCCATCTCAAATTTTCTTTGTATAAGCTTAGCAAACTTTTTGCATAGGCCATCATCAGTAGACCCAAAAAATTATGTCATCTACATAGATTTGGAGTAGGATGATCTTACCCTTGAATTTCCTTAGGAAAAATGTCTTGTCTACCTTTCCCCTTGAGAATTTGTTCTCAATGAGAAAGCTAGACAGAGTTTCATACCATGCCTTAGGGGCATGCTTCAAATCATATAAAGTCTTTCTAAGCTTAAAACATAATCAGGAAAGTTAGAGTTAACAAAACCTGAAGGTTGCTCAACATAGACCTCTTCTTTCAGGTCACCATTTAGGAAAGCTGACTTTGCATCTATTTGGTAGACCTTGAATCCTTTATGTGCAGTATATGCAAGGAATAGTCTTATTGCTTCCAATATAGCAACTGGTGCAAAGGTTTGATCAAAATCAATACCTTCCTCTTGCATGTACCCCTTGGCCACCAGTATAGCTTTATTCTTGATCATAACACCATTTTCTTCAAGTTTATTCATATAGATCCACTTGGTTCTAATTATGTTATGTCCTTATGGTCTGGGAACCAGCTTCCAAACCTTGTATATCTTGAACTGGTTCAGTTTTGCTTACATAACCACAATCCAAAATGGGTCTATGTTGGTATCTTCAAACCTTTTAGGTTCAATCTAAGATAGGAAGCTGGACTACATAGCAATGTTGAGGCATTTACTCCTTGTTGTAACCCCTTGGCTAGCATCTCCTATGATCTGATTATTAGTATGATCCCTAAAATGCCTGACAACATGGGGTATTCTTGTTCAGCATCATGTTCTTCAATGGCTGGGTCTTGCTTGTCTTCACCCATGTCCAGTGAACTTTGTCCTTCTTCAGGAATGCATGCACCATCATCTTCTTCTTGGATAGTTGGAGCAGTATTGATAACTCTAAATTTGTCCATGTTTTTATATTATTTTTATTCAATAATTAATTAGTTTATAATTATATTTTGTAATTTTATTATTGAATTTTTCTAATTTCTTATTTCAGGGCAATCTGGGCTGCAAATTTCAATTTGGAGTCTATATGGTTGACCAGGAGACAAAACTGGACAAAAAAAGGGAAATTTCAAATGTTCACGCCAAAGTCACGAGCGTGACCGACATGGTCACGGGCGTGACATCCTGGCGAGAACCCGACGCGTGTAAGGAGCTATCTGCCACGTCAATTAAAAGTACACGCCCTAAGGTCACGGGCGTGACCTAGGGGCGTGACCACCCAGCAACTTTTTCTATAAATTCCAGACAGCTTCAGATGCTGAAGAGGAGATTTTTGGGAGCTTAGTTCTGTTTTATTTACTGTTTTTTCTGCATTCTAATTTCATTTTGTACCTTTACTTTCAAGTCTTTTTTTTGATCATGTCTTTCTTTATGCTTTCATGTAATTCTCTCATCATGATGAGTAGCTAATTTCCCAATTAGCACTTGATCATGATGAACTTTGGAATGGAATAAAATTCTTATTTTTGTCTCAATTTAGCAAGCATTCTATTTTCTAAACTTTGATTTATCTTTGATTTAAATTTTCTTCGAATTCATAAGTTGCAAATTATGTTTATTCGAGCTTAGATTCGTATCCTAGATTTACCGAGAGGTTGTGGATACGAGTAGATCACTCAAGGATAAAGAGAATTTCTTGCACCCCTCGAGAGAGGAACGTAAAATTCTTCCGCCTTGGAGTCAACTCCTTTAGTGAGGTTCACCGCCTAAAGCAAGCTTAGGTCTTTCGACTGGCCGAGAGGTCTTAATCGATCTACCTAAGGTTAGTCGAGTGCGTATTCTCGAGAGAGGCGCTTCGTAGCTTTGGAACCTCCACGGTCAAAGCTATTAATTTAGATGCTTGTGCTCTTTAATTTCGTGGATTTTATTCTAGCCCAAAGGGATTCCAGATCAAGTGCTAGCCTTTTATTCATCGAATTTCTCCTCTTAATTTAACGTTTGTTTTCGTTTTCGCAAAAACCAATTTTTCGATCGATAAAATAATAGTTCGTCCTTGTGAGTACAAATACTCAACGGTCCCCGAGTTTAAATACGATATTTCCTATACTAAGTTTCGATAGGTGCACTTGCCTAGTTGAGAGTTTAGTTTGGATATTTTTCAAAACTTACAAAATCTTCATCAAGTTTTTGGCGCCGTTGCCGGGGAATTTTTTTTGTTGATATTTTGAAAGCAAGGATCTATTAATTTTATCATTTTCTTTTTGTTTTAGAAATATCAAAATAAAAAAAAACAATATTTATTTTGTTTTATTTTGGTGTATGACCCGAGGGAATCCGTCGCCTCTTTTTGATTTGGATCCGGAAATCGAGCGAACCCTTCGGCACCGCTTACGATTTCAAGTTCCGAATTTTCAAGATATGGAATCCTTAGGAGACACTCCTAATCCTTCATTAATCCTCTCTCCGTCACCGCCTTCTTCTTCTCCTTCTTCATTTAGTTCTTCTTCCCATTCTCCTAGATCTCCATCTTCTGCTTCTTCCAATATGGGTGAGCCAAATGCGGTTGAACAAAGGACTATGTCCTATTATGTCCGTCCAAACTTGGACGAGACTCAATCTAGTATTGTTCGCCCCGCTATTGCCCCCAATAATTTTGAGTTGAAGCCAAGCATCATCCAAATGGTACAACAATATGTACAATTTGATGGGCTTCAAGATGAAGATCCAAACGCGCATATTTCAAATTTCTTAGAAATATGCGATACTTTTAAAATTAATGGTGTATCCGATGATGCCATCCGGCTAAGGTTATTTCCATTTACATTGCGCACTAAAGCCAAGCAGTGGTTGGGTTCTCTACCGAGAGGCTCCATCACAACATGGGCTCAAATGACGGAAAGATTTCTTACGAAATACTTTCCGCCGGCTAAAACGGCTAAATTGCGCAATGATATCACTTATTTCTCCCAATTGATTCGGAAACGTTATATGATACTTGGGAGCGTTTCAAGGAATTGCTTCGTCGATGTCCTCATCATGCAATTCCGGATTGGTTACAAATCCAAACCTTCTATAATGGCCTAAATTCTCAAACTAGGCAACATATCGATGCCGCCGCCGGTGGAACGCTTAATAACAAAACACCGGCGGCCGCACAAGAGCTTATAGAAGGTATGGCTTTGAATACTTATCAATGGAGTACACCTCGGTCTAAACCACCTAAACCGGCCGGGATGTATGAAATCGATACGGTTTCAAGTTTGTCTCTCCAGGTTGAGCAACTGCAAAAATAGATGAACGAGATGTCTGCTTCCTCGTCCAAATCTACCTGTGAGCCCCAATATTGGGAGCCTTCTACTATTGCCGAGCATGTGGATTACATGGGTAATCCGAATCGGCCACCTTATAATCTGGGTAACAATTTTGGCAATACCTATCACCCGGGTATAAGGAATCACCCCAACTTCTCTTGGAGTAATCCGGGAAACGCGGCGCGCCCGCCGAACACAATTCCACCCGGCTATTTTCCACCGCAAGCTCCCAAAGCTCCCAATCTCGAGGAATTGTTCACTAAATATACAACTACAAATGATGCCAACATCCGGAATCTCACCGGATCTCTTCGAAGTTTGGAGACACAAATCGGGCAAATCGCTAAAATGCTCTCCGATCGTCAACAAGGAGCGCTACCGGGCAATACAGAGCCCAACCCCAAGAAGCATGCAAAAGCCATCACCCTACGGAGCGGGAAGGAGGTAACCACTTCTCCAAATCCGGTTGATACTTCTCCAATTCCGGTTGATACGGAGGTAATAATTTCTCCATCTTCTCCTCCGCCTAAGCCTTCTACTTCTAATAAACCAAAAGCTTATCAACCACCTCTTCCCTATCCATCTAGAATGCAAAAAAACCGGGTGGATGAACATCACGGTAAATTTTTGGACATTTTTAAACAAATCCAAATTAATCTACCGTTTTGTGAAATAATAGCACAAATGCCGAAATACGCAAAGTACCTCAAGGATCTTTTATCCAATAAAAAGAAACTTGAGGATATCTCCACGGTTCAATTGAATGCGGAGTGTTCGGCAGTTTTACTTAATAAATTACCTAAGAAATTACCTGATCCGGGTAGTTTCTCCATTCCCTGTTTGTTTGGTGAATTATTAGTAAAACGTGCGTTAGCCGATCTAGGCGCCTCAATCAATTTAATGCCTTATTCTTTAGTTAAGAAGTTGGGATTAGGAGAACCTAAACCCACAAGAATGTGCATTCAATTGGCGGATCGGTCTGTCAAGCTCCCTATGGGGATCATAGAGGATGTGTTTGTCAAAGTTGACAAATTTATCTTCCCGGTAGATTTCTTCATCTTTGACATCGAAGAGGACACCGAGGTCCCACTCATTCTCGGTCGCCCTTTTCTTGCCACCTCGCGCGCAATTATAGACGTTAGTAATGGAAAACTTCTCCTTAGAGTCGGAGATGAAGAAGTTACCTTTACTATTGATACGTCTATGAAAAACTCGCTCTCAAATGATGACTCATGTTATTATATGGAGGCTTCTCCTGAAGAAGACTCTTTTCTTTTTTCTGAAAAATCTTTATCTTCTATTGATCATGATGCCGATTTAGAACATTTAGATTTAATTGCTCATGATAATCTCTCGATCACGCACGCACCTATTTTTGAACTTTTAGAAATTGGTAGTGATCGTTTGAAAACTTCTTATGATGAGCCTCCCACACTAGAACTAAAACAATTGCCTGATCATTTAGAGTATTTATTTTTAGCGGAGGATTCAAAACTTCCGGTTATTGTGTCGGCCTACTTGACCGATGAAGAAAAAATTAAATTATCTCATATTTTAAAACTTCATCGCCGCGCAATTGCGTGGAAGATCACGGATTTGAGAGGGATTAATCCCTCCTTTTGCACCCATAAAATTTTTTTAGAAGAACACGCTCACAAAACTATTCAACCTCAACGCCGGCTAAATCCTAACATGAAGGAGGTAGTCAAGGCCGAGGTAATAAAATTATTAGATGCGGGTATCATCTATCCAATTTCGGATAGCTCTTGGGTGAGCCCGGTCCAAGTGATGCCCAAGAAAGGAGGGTTAACGGTAGTGCCTAATGATAAAAACGAGTTAGTTCCCACTCGAACCGTTACTGGATGGCGGGTGTGCATCGATTACCGTAAATTAAATGATGCCACCCGTAAGGATCACTTTCCTTTGTCGTTTATTGACCAAATTCTTGAACGGCTATCCGGGCACTCATTTTATTGTTTTCTTGATGGTCTCTCGGGATATTTTCAAATCCCAATCGCGCCCGAGGACCAAGAGAAAACAACCTTCACTTGTCCGTTTGGCACCTTCGCTTATCGAAGGATGCCTTTTGGTTTGTGCAACGCGCCGGCAACCTTCCAAAGGTGTATGCTAGCGATCTTTGACGAATTAGTGGAGGATATCATGGAGGTGTTCATGGACGATTTCTCCGTTTTTGGAGATTCGTTTGATTTATGTTTGACAAACCTTTCCCGTATACTCCAAAGATGTGAGGACATGAACCTAGTTTTAAACTGGGAGAAGTGCCATTTTATGGTACGGGAGGGTTTGGTCTTAGGCCATAAAATTTCTAGTAAGGGCATAGAGGTAGATAAAGCAAAAATTGAAACTATAGAAAAGCTACCTCCCCCTTCAAATGTTAAGGCCGTTCGTAGTTTTTTGGGGCATGCCAGTTTCTATCGCCGGTTTATTAAAGATTTTTCTAAAATAACTAAGCCCCTTACTCACTTGTTAGAAAAAGACGCGCCGTTCATTTTTGACGAAAATTGTTTGCGTGCTTTTTCTCTTATTAAAGAAAAATTGATTAACGCTCCTATCATGATCGCTCCCAATTGGGAGCTTCCATTTGAGATAATGTGCGATGCTAGTAGTTTTGCCGTCGGTGCGGTGTTAGGACAACGCATAAATAAAAACTTTCATCCTATCTATTATGCAAGCAAAACATTAACTGCCGCACAGGAAAATTACACGACCACCGAAAAAGAATTATTAGCCGTAATTTTCGCATTTGATAAATTCCGCTCATATCTCACTTTGTCTAAAATTATTGTTTTTACTGATCATTCGGCTTTGAGATATTTACTAGCAAAAACAGATGCAAAGCCGCGATTGATTAGGTGGATCTTACTACTCCAAGAATTTGATTTGGAGATTCGAGACAAGAGAGGAGCGGAGAACTTGGCGGCTGACCATCTTTCGCGGTTGGAGAACCCCAATTCGGGGGAGCTCATGGAGGAGGACATTGACGAAACTTTCCCCGAGGAGCGCCTTCTCGCCATTCACAAGGTAATCACCCTCCCCACTCCTTGGTTCGCCGATTTCGCAAATTATCTTGTTGCGAGATTCCTCCCGAATGGTTTTTCTTATCAAGAAAAGAAGAAATTCTTTTCTGATTTGAAAAATTATTTTTGGGAGGATCCCTTTCTTTTTCGTGTTTGCGCGGATCAAGTAGTGCGGAGGTGTGTTTCTCATGAGGAAGGCGCGCAAATTTTAAAGCATTGTCATGAAGGACCCGCCGGTGGGCGCTATAAAGCTAATCGGACGGCTCGGAAGGTACTTGAAGCGGGCTTCTATTGGCCAAGCATCTTCAAGGATGCTCACGCCCATGTAAGTCGTTGTGAACAATGTCAACGCTCAGGTAATATTTCCTGCCATGATGAAATGCCATTAAATACATTTTTAGAAATAGAAGTTTTTGATTTATGGGGGATCGATTTTGTTGGACCGCTACCAACATCGCATGGAAATAAATATATTTTGGTAGCGGTCGACTATGTGTCACGGTGGGCGGAAGCGCAAGCCCTTCCCACTAATGACGCCCGAGTCGTGACCCAATTTCTCAAAAAACTATTTTCACGATTTGGAGCACCGCGGGCAATAGTTAGTGATAGGGGCACCCACTTTTGTAACGCACAATTCGCTAAGGTTTTGTCTAAATATGGCGTTACACATAGGTTAGCCACCCCCTATCACCCTCAAACAAGTGGCCAGGTAGAAGTAGTTAACCGTGAAATCAAACGAATTTTGGAGAAAACGGTTTCTACTAATAGAAAGGATTGGTCGGTCAAGCTTGATGATGCTCTTTGGGCTTATCGGACCGCGTACAAGACCGCTATCGGTTGTACGCCGTATCGATTGGTCTATGGGAAAGCATGTCACTTACCGGTTGAGCTTGAGCACTGCGCCTTTTGGGCGCTTAAATTTTTAAATCTAGATGAAAATTTGTCCTCCGAGCTTCGGAAATTCCAAATTAACGAGCTCGATGAGTGGCGCTCCTTAGCCTATGAAAGTAATAAACTTTATAAGGAGCGCACAAAATTTTATCATGATAAAAAAATTAAGCACCCTAAAGATTTCAAACCGGGAGACCAAGTTCTCCTCTATAATTCGCGCCTCCGACTTTTTCCGGGCAAACTCAAGTCCCGATGGTCCGGCCCTTTTATTGTAAAAGAGGTATGGCCATATGAGACAGTGCTTATCTCGCACCCGGAACAAGGAGAATTTAAAGTGAATGGGCACCGGTTGAAGATATTCCTCACCGGCGATACTACTAATGAGTACCGGGAGGAAATTTACCTCCCGAACCCATAAACGAGTGCCCCGCTTGGGTCGAGCTCAACGACCATAAACAAAGCGCTTGTGGGAGGCACCCCATGCTTATCTTTTCTTCTTAAATTTTAATTTTATTTAAATTTTTGCAGGTTTGAAGGACATCTTTTTTGGCGTGACTCTCGACGGAGTTGAGCGTCCAGTCTGCGCGTTTCTTCAAGTCGGTAACTTTTGTTTTATTAGTTGAATCTTAACAAAAAAAAAATCAAAAAAAAATACAAAGAAAAAAAGAAGAAAAAAGAAAAAAAAATTTCTGCTTGTACACGCCTCTGTCACGGGCGTGCCCTATGGGTCACGGGCGTGACAGAGACGTATTTAGTTCGTCGAGCAAAACCCGAGAGTGGTTCCATTGAGCGCAGCATTCCTTTCGTCTTTCGGTACTATCACGGGCGTGACCATCATTGGTCACGGGCGTGTCTAGCCCGAAATTTCGTTCGACGAAGTGAAGGTGGAAAACTTCTCTTCCTGCCCAGTCATGGCCGTGACAGTTAGTGTCACGCCCGTGACGCTGGCAAGTCACGGTCGTGACTTGCCCGAAAAAAAAAGCAAAAAAAAAAAAAGAAAAAAAAGAATTTTTTTTTAATTCTCGTTTCAGTTACACGCCCCACGGTCACGGGCGTGACCCTGGGCCGTGTTATCGAATCCGAGGCGTGACCCCGAGTCAACGCCTCGGATTCCTTTGCTTTTTTTTTAATGAGACACGCCCCAGGTCACGGGCGTGACCTGGGGCGTGGCCATGGAATCCAATGCCAGCGCATTGGATTCCTGCACCGGACACGCCTTACACGCCCAGAGTCACGGGCGTGACTCTGGGGCGTGACCAGGGAATCCGAGGCAGGAGGCCTCGGATCCTCTTTTATTTTTGTCCCGTGCTTGTCACGCCCCATGTCACGGGCGTGACAGGGGGGGCGTGACCAACCCGAAAACCCTATAAATAGGGATTTTCCCCCTCTTCTTCCTCCACACCATCCACCCTTCTCTTCTCCCTTTGCTAGCCCGAATCCTTCCTTCTTCTCCCTTCTTCCAAAATGCCTCGCCACCACCCTCGCTCCACCGCTTCCTCCTCCGAGCACCCCGCGGATCCCGCCGCAGCGGAAGCCATGCTCCTTTTTCAAAACCAAACCCAGCAGGAGCGCAGCGAGCGCCTACGTGCCAAACCCCTTGGCATGTTCCGCATTTTAGATTGGGCGATCCTCGCCACATTTGGAGCGGCGGATTTGGTACGGGGATTTCTGTCCACCCCTGGATGGAGTTCCCTCTTCTCTATTTCCGAGCATGCCTTTCTTGAACTCACCATTGAGTTCTTGGCTTCATTCGAGTTCCGTTGGGCGGCCAATGACGACTTCATCGTCTTTCGCATAGGTGGGATGGTGCATCAGCTCACCATCCGCCAGCTCAATGTCGTCACGGGCTTCTGCTCGGAGGCTTTTTCCCAATCTCCCGCCTATCTCGATTTAATTACTGATTTCCCGACCGATTTCAACCTTCTCGCCTTTTGGGCGGAAATCAGTCGTGACACCGCCCCCTACACCCCAAAGAAATCCAAAGGCAGCCAACTCATTTCTCCCGCCTTACGTATTCTCCACAACCTCCTTACCTTCACTATTTCTGGTCGCGGCGATAGCCACGGGGTGGTGACTCGGGCAGACTTACTATATTTATATAGTATGTTTTACCGGGTCCCCCTTAACCTTGGTTATCTGCTCGCAATTTTCTTTCGGCACCAGGCCGAAAATGCGAGGTTGGGAGCAGTGCACGGCGGGAACTTCATCACTTTCCTCGCGAAGCAGCTCGGTATTTGGGATGCTCTTCCACGCCTCAGCTGCGTCCAGATGCCGCAAGTCATCCAGTTCCAGACTATTCAGGCCCTCGGCCTAGCGCGACGACGTGATGGAGAGTTTGAGGCTATTCCCCCCGCAGTCGGTGGTGGCGATCTTGGCCTTGATTACGGTGCCGGTCCCAGCGGCACCATTCACTCTCCCCAGATTCCTCCACCACCGCAGGACCCTTCTTCCGAGCCCGGCCCTCAGAGCTATTGGGATCGTCATTTTGCGTCTCTTCACACACGCTTAGATACGATGCATGCCGATTTTGATGCTCGATTTGTGAGTTTTGACAATCGATTTACCACGCTAGCGACAAATCAAGCCTCCTCCATGGCACGTATTGAGCGTGAGTTTTCCGACCTCCGGACGCACTATCAGGAGCCGCGGCAGCATAGCGATGAGGATTATCCTGCTTTCTTTTTTCTTTGGGATTGTAGACCATCCTATTGTATCTTTTCTTTTTATCATTTTCTTTTCATTTGTCATGTATCTTTTCTTTTTCGTAAAATAAAAAAATATGTTTTGCTTCAGCTTTGCCTTCCAGGAACATTTTGGTGCTGCATGACCCGCTTCAGGGAAGTCTCCTATCTTTTCTCTTTATTTATGTATTTTTCATTGGGGACAATGTCTTGTTTAAGTATGGGGGGATATTTCTCAAGCAAAATATGCAAAAAAAAAGGATTTTATTTCTTTTGTGCAATTTTGTTTTTGCTTACTTTACAAAAATACAAAAAAAAAATTTCAAAAATAAAAAAAAGGATTCCTTTCAAAATTAGGGAGATCTTTATTTCTCTATTTACTCACATGCGAAATTCTAGGTATTCAAATTTTACATAAGTTTAGAAACTTTTTGATGCTTTAATTGAATTTTGAATTTTGTAGTAGAACTGTTGGCCATGCTGTGTTTCTAGTTAAGTGCACATGTTAGTAGAATTTGAGTAGAATTAAATATTCAGCATACAATTAGATTTTTCTTTTTCTGAATGCATAGAAATAGTTTATTTTACTTCTACTTGGAAACCGATAAAATCTAAAAATATTTTAGGAGAGTGTGTAGAAGTTTACTAGAGAGATATTTCGCGGATCAAGAAAGAGGTATTCTTTCTCGATGTCTAGAACTTGCCCTCTAGCTATTCTCAAGACTTTGCATAGGTTAAACTCATTAGTATGAAAAGGATTTAGGCATTTCTTTTGGCTAGTTTGAGCCTTTGCACCCGTACCTAACGTTTCTCCCTTGCTAAGCCAATTTGAGCCTCTACCCTTCCTTTTGATATAGCTCCACCAACACTTTACCAAAGCCTAAAAAGCATCCTAATTATACACCTAAAACCGAGCTTGAAATTATAGATAAAACCAATTTATGTGTGATTAGGAGCCATTTTATTTTGGTGGCTTTTGAAAAAATATACAAGAGTTGTTCTATTTTTCACTTCTCCTCAAAACAAAAAAAAAACAAAAAAAAGAGAAAAAAAACCAAAAAAACAAAAAAAAGAAAAAAAAAGAGGAAGTTGAAAAAATATTCCACATATTGAAAAAAAAACAAAAGGAATTGGCGAAGTTTTTCAATTTATTTCTTTTGTGCAAGCTCTCTTTAGGATTTGGTGTGTCTACCCATCGCATTTATCTTTGTTTTTCCAAACCAAAAACCTAAGTCTACATTCCAACCTACTTAAGTCCTACTGATTTGTGCTTATAAGTTAACCTAGTGCCGTGGCGAGAGTGTGAAAGGGCAAGGCTATGGCCATCGACATTGATGGATTTCTTTGGAGGGTATCCCGATCTTCGATTTGTGCAATGTTATCTTAGCAAACACGCTACTTTCTCCCTAAACATGATTCGAAGATTTATCGTGTTTCCATCTTTGAAGTAAAAATAATAAGTAGAAACACATTTTAGAAAATTAAAAAACTAATTTGTATGCTGAGTAGGTTCTTCTACAATAATTACTACAAGCATAGGCATAAGACTTCGCATTCTACTTCTTATATTCAATTTTCGTTTTTAGCGTTAAAATTTTTCTACTCTCCATGTGAAGTTGTTTGCTCGGGACGAGCAAACGAGTAAGTATGGGGGTATTTGATAACTCTAAATTTGTCCATATTTTTATATTATTTTTATTCAATAATTAATTAGTTTATAATTATATTTTGTAATTTTATTATTGAATTTTTCTAATTTCTTATTTCAGGGCAATCTGGGCTGCAAATTTCAATTTGGAGTCTATATGGTTGACCAGGAGACAAAACTGGACAAAAGAAGGGAAATTTCAAATGTTCACGCCAAAGTCACGGGCGTGACCGACATGGTCACGGGCGTGACATCCTGGTGAGAACCCGGCGCGTGTAAGGAGCTATCTGCCACGTCAATTAAAAGTACACGCCCTAAGGTCACGGGCGTGACCTAGGGGCGTGACCACCCAGCAACTTTTTCTATAAATTCCAGACAGCTTCAGATGCTGAAGAGGAGATTTTTGGGAGCTTAGTTCTGTTTTATTCACTATTTTTCCTGCATTCTAATTTCATTTTGTACCTTTACTTTCAAGTCTTTTCTTTGATCATGTCTTTCTTTATGCTTTCATGTAATTCTCTCATCATGATGAGTAGCTAATTTCCCAATTAGCACTTGATCATGATGAACTTTGGAATGGAATAAAATTCTTATTTTTGTCTCAATTTAGCAAGCATTCTATTTTCTAAACTTTGATTTATCTTTGATTTAAATTTTCTTCGAATTCATAAGTTGCAAATTATGTTTATTCGAGCTTAGATTCGTATCCTAGATTTACCGAGAGGTTGTGGATACGAGTAGATCACTCAAGGATAAAGAGAATTTCTTGCACCCCTCGAGAGAGGAACGCAAAATTCTTCCGCCTTGGAGTCAACTCCTTTAGTGAGGTTCACCGCCTAAAGCAAGCTTAGGTCTTTCGACTGGCCGAGAGGTCTTAATCGATCTACCTAAGGTTAGTCGAGTGCGTATTCTCGAGAGAGGCGCTTCGTAGCTTTGGAACCTCCGCGATCAAAGCTAATAATTTAGATGCTTGTGCTCTTTAATTTCGTGGATTTTATTCTAGCCCAAAGGGATTCCAGATCAAGTGCTAGCCTTTTATTCATCAAATTTCTCCTCTTAATTTAACGTTTGTTTTCGTTTTCGCAAAAACCAATTTTTCGATCGATAAAATAATAGTTCGTCCTTGTGAGTACAAATACTCAACGGTCCCCGAGTTTAAATACGATATTTCCTATACTAAGTTTCGATAGGTGCACTTGCCTAGTTGAGAGTTTAATTTGGATATTTTTCAAAACTTACAAAATCTTCATCAAGTATCCTTGATGGTTAGTTTATCCATCTCCAACTCTACACCTGTAAATCTAGAGGAGCTAGACAGTTCACTGTTAATCATTGAAGATTCATCAAAGACTATATTAAAAGACTCTTCTATAACTTAATTTTTGAAGTTGTAGACCCTATATGCTTTGTTATGATTGATGTACCCAACAAATATCCCTTCATAGGACTTGACAACAAACTTGGTCAGGTAAGACTTCTCATTATTGACCACAAAGCACTTGCTTCCAAAGATCCTGAGATAGGCTAGGTTTGATTTTCTACCTTTCATAATCTCATAAGGAGTCTTCTTATAATACTTGTTGATAGAAGCTCTATTCAAGACATGACAAACAGTGTTCACTGCCTCAGCCAAGAAGTATTTTGGGAGAGAAGTGTCACTAAGCAGTGTCCTTCCAGCTTGTATGAGTGTTCTATTTTTCATCTCAGCTATCCAATTTTGTTAGGGTGTTCTAGGAGAGGAAAATTCCTAGTAAATCTCTAATTCTTCATAAAACTTTGTCATGTCTTCAGACTGAAATTCAGTGTCAAGGTCACTTCTAATTTTGACCACAGAACTGCTCTTTTCATTCTGAATTTACCCAACAAAGGTCATAAAGATGTCTAGGGTTTCAGTTTTTTTAGAAAGAAAACTCAAGCAATTATGGAATAGTCATCAACTATCACAAGTGTATAGACTTTCCTACCTAGACTATGAACTGGCATAGGACCAAACAAGTTTATATGTAAGAGGTACAAACACCTCTCTGAATCCTTGGCCCCAATATTCTTAAAGGATAATTTGGTATGCTTGCCCTTTTGACATGCAGAGTAAATGCCCTCCCCGGTGCATCTTATATTGGGTCCATTTCTAACTAGCCCTTCATAGAAGATCTTGTTAATTGTTTTGTAGTTCAAGTGAGCAAGCCTCTTGTGTCATTGCACATAATAAGAGACTTTCTCATTTGCTATCAGACATACTGGTGAGTCTGTACTTAAACATAAAAGTTTAAACAATAAATATTTCCACTCCTAGTGTCTGTCAAAATGACCTCTTGGTCGCTTGACCTCTTGATCGGACACTCATCCTTGTGGAGGACAATCACTTAGCCAATATCACATAGTTGGCTTATGCTAATCAGATTGTGTTGCAATCCTTCTACATAAGAGATTTTTGTGATTGAGACTATGCCATTGGTGATATACCATAACCTTTGGTGACTCTTCTGTCTAAACCTCCAAAGATCATCTTAGGTCCATTATTTACAGGAGTATAATCCTTCAGGTTGCTCCTTATTCCAGTCATATGTCTGGAACATCAACTGTCTGATTACCGTATTGGTGCATGGGTACTTGGACTATCCTACAGACATAGTGTAGTTTACCTTAGGACCCCAAAAGGAATTGGGTCCTTAGTTCATGTTAGCTTGAAATTGAACATGTCTACCTACAACACTTTTAACAGGAAGACTCACTCTTGCCCTTAGCACACTAGGGTTGTGCCAACAATCTATGACAAAGTGACCCACTTTAACACAACACCAATATTCATGAATGTTATATCTCCTCTTCTGAACAGTCTTTAAAGTGTGAAAGCTACTAATAGTTGTTTGTTCAAAGGGGAGAGTTGTAGCATTCTTCTTATTTCTTTCAGCAAGAATCTGACTGAAGGAGAGTCTGACAGTAGAAGTACTTGGCTTACTCTGAGTTCCACCAACAACAGTCTTCTTTGCAGTAGATATATTGTTGATGGCATCAGTGACTGACAAGTCAGGCTTACTAACAGACTAACCCTTGGTCAAGGTTTTTGCTGGAAGAGCCTGAGAATATGCTACTCCCTTATTCTTGAGTGTAGGGGCTAGAGTACTAAACATAAATGGTCCATAATGGGCCATATGGATTTCCTCATGGGGAGCCTTCAGTGCACTCACACCTAAGTCCTTTCTCCCTCCATTGTAAGATACCCTTGTATTCTTACAAGAAGAGTTCTCATTTTTCTAGTGAACATATATGTTGTTCTGGTCATACATGCTTGATGGGAGGATTACCTTGTGAAAGGAGGTCTGAGACACTATAAGAGTTTTGCCTTTACCTTTGGAATGAGCAGCTCCATTATTCCACTTGAACCCCAAACCCCTCTTATCCTTTTGCGAGGTAAAGGAGTCAATCAGAGGCAACACTGTCTTGGGCTTACTGAATTCAACCATAACCTTTTTCTCCTTAAGGAGCTTCTCTTCAAGATCCAAGATGATCTTGTTCTTCTGGCTTATGGTCCCAATTTGGATAATTGAGATTGTCTTCAGCTGGCTAATTTCCCTCATCATTTGAGCTACCAAGGGGGCTGACTCAGACTGTAGAGAAACAACTTATTGTAGGTAGACAATCTCCTCAGCTTATCTCTTGGCAAGCTTTTTGCTCTTCTTCAGAACATCCAGAATTACCCCATACTTGTCAATCAATTGATTGACATCATCTTCAGAATCCGATCCCACTTCCCCACTAGAGGAAGTGGATGCATTAGAGTCTAAGCCAGACTCATAGATAGAAGGAGAGATTGGGATAGAGTGTACCTCATCAGGAACAGAAATGTCCTGATTGTCTTCTGATATGGCCATGAGACTGTACTCCTCATCCTCTTCACAATCACTGTCAATTGAGAACAGTGGGGCCCTGATGTCAGATGAGACTTGTAAGACCCCTTTTTTGAAACACTGGGGTCTTAGGCCCAGAACCGACGCTTTGCGGTGACACCTTCACGCCCGAGAAGGTCATCACTACAAAAGGCCGATCCTGTCAGCCAAATCAATCACAACTGTAACAAAGAAATAAAGGCAAGTCCACAGAAATCATTTATATAGTAAATAATCTCCACGAAGAGAGTGTCCACATAAATAATAATAAAAGTGCTGACTCTTGGGCTCATGCCCAATACATAAAGTCCTCACTACATATCTCTCATTGCAGAAGCAAAATAAATATAACTACTAGCGATCAGGACTCACAGTCCCTGCTGTCTGAACTCCGGTACTAGACTACCCCATCTCCAAGCGTGCCGACCTCCGGGACTGCTCCTCTATGCTGGGCTCCACGGTCCCCTAAAATGATGTGGTTCAAAAACCGTTAGTCTAAAAGACTAAGTCCTATCATCCCCCACACCTTCCCCCATGGATCCTAGGCACCGAGCGGGGAGAAGAAAAGGAGAGGACATGAAAGTGGAGAATAACAAATAAGCAGATGGCAGCAGAACTAATTTAGCAGTTCTATAGTATATAAGACAGAGTGAAGGTAAGAAAGACTGAACATGAGAAGTAACCTTAACTTATATGAAAACACATAAGCCAAGAGATATTTTGCGGGGCTCCTATCATATAAAAAGTCTCATACCAATTTATACGATAGGGTGTCGGATTTCTAACAAGCATACATATAAAAATACTGAAATAAACCTTAACTTATAAGCACGCTCGCACGAACTTATAAATCAAGGGGTCGTTTTGCAGGGCCTATTATATAAAGCGTCCCATACCACTTATACAATAGGTGTCGGGGTTGAATGCAATGGTTATGCTATGAAATACAATTATGCCATGATGTGATCATGCAAGTACAACACACCCACTCGACTCTGTGTACACAGACCTTTAGTTCCCCCTTTCTGGAGCCGAACCTCCCAGGATACCTGCATAGAGGCAAACGAAAGCGGTGGGTTGGGCCTCCCCACCTCTAAACCGGTAATTGCACTACCAGTCAGACCTATCGTACGTCTCAATGCTGGTGCACTAAGCGGAGCTCCTGCGTACTCTTTCCTGCTGGCGCACCAGACTTAATTTGGCCAAGTGCTAAACCATACTTGCCGAGTCAACGTATTGGCGTCGGTGCATCGACTCTCCAATACCGAAGACCCACCACCTTATACTTTATGCACATGCAATCTTGATATATAACCACCGAGCCAAAGCTCGTCGGGCCAACCTGCCCATCACCAAATCCACTGAGCCTACTACCCGAGTGACCAAACCTACCACCCCGAGACACCTAGGTTAGTGTAAGTGAATCCCTAGTTATACTAGTTACTCTTGAAATTCAGTTTTACCTACAGTTTTGGTTAGCCCAGGACTGCCCAAGGTATTCCCCGTGAAGGGCTCTCGAGGGCACGAGAAACTACGATGGGATTACGCCCAAACCTCTCTTTCGCAAGGCACTTACTATTATTGGTTGCTACCAAATTTCTCAAACCCTTACTTGTTGTACTGGATCTAACCCTAGAGTATTTGACACTTTCTCTCCTACAGGAAAAACGATCTTTTGTCGATCCCGAGCACCACCTAACACTAGCCAATCCAACACTCTACTCATCCTAACTTCCAATGATGAACTCATTTTTATTTATCCAACCCAGCAAATATCTAACCTCAACTCATGTGCCCAAATTCATATTCCAACATAACTTCTGCAGTTTTACTAAATGCAGACCAACTTAAGCTATATGATGTGTAAAATAGGAGGTACTCAAAATATTCATCTAATAACCCTATGATAATTATTGGGGGTCTATCATGATCGTTTTAGCCTAAATCCAGAATATCATAATTTTCCTAATTTATCTGATAATTTATTTAATTATTCTATTAATCCCAAACCCCAAGTTTGAACATGAAGTACAATTTCCGACAAACCAATATTCCATAAAATTTATGTTAAATACAAGTTGATTATCTAACACAGATTACAAAGTTTCTCAATTTTTCAGCATGGTTTAAACCCCTAATCCTAATTTTAAATATAACTTACAATAAATCATTTTAAGAGATAAGTACAACAAGAATACTTCCAAACATTCTATAAAAATTCTAGGATGATTATAAGGATATATAAATATTCTTGGCCACGTTTCATAATTTATCAACAAATAATGAACTCTAAACAAAATATTGAACAAGTATCCAAATTAATGAGCTTGTGAAGAAGGTACTGTAATTATGTATTCCAAAATTCTAATAAAATTCGTACATGAGCATAGTAGTCTAAAACTTCATCTGCCTAATGTTCATGACTTTTCAATAGACAGTGAATTCACAATAACCAAATAATTAAGTATGGCTAATTCATGCATTACAAAAGAAGTACTAAGAGTTTTGATCCAAAATTCCCAATTAAATTTCAAGAGGTTCATACTAACCATATGACCACACTACCCAAATTTCATTATTGTTCAATGATTTTTACTAATCTATTCTAACACTATAAGATTTGTGCCCTAGACTAGGGTTAGGTTTTTGAGGGGCCTACCTATCTCCAAATCCTGCAAGATTTTTACCAGAGGACTTTAGTTACCCTTGTACCCTCCCTACCAAATTTCAAGTTCATATAAGGTCTTTGACCACATGCCCTTCACAAGACACAAAAGCCCTTCCTTAGGGTTTGGTCTTAGGTCCTAGGGCAAAACTATTCCAATCCACCTCATTTTCCATGGGAAGGTGTTAAAAGCCATGCCAAGTCAGTGGCCCCAATTTAAACCTCTGTTGAGGTGATTTAGCCACCTTATTAGGGCTAGGGTAGGGTTTGTTCATTTCCCAACCAAATCAGCTCCAAATGAGATGAAAATTTATACACAGCCTCTGGAAGACCCTAAGGACCACTAACCAAATTTAGTAGGGTTTGGAGGTCATTAGACATATTAAATAATTCCTACATGGATTATTAAATTCCTGCAAAAACTTTAGGAAAATGTTTTCCCAAAATTCACAATTTTGGATATGTTCTAGGTATAGGTAATAATGATCCCCATCCAAAATTTGAGGTAATATGGATGGATGGATTGTTGGGGGCACTCAAAATAGTCTCTGGTCTAGCCTAGTTATAGTGTTCACCAAAATGAGTGATGTGGTCAAACCACTTACCCAAATTGGTTGAAACTAATTTTAAATTAGAGAGACTCATAGATCTACAATTTTCATGTTTACAACTTTTCTGAAACGGTTCCCGAGTATTTTTCATATTTAATTTAAAATAGCCCAGTAAACATGACAAAAAATTCAGAAATCAAAACTAAATAAAAGAAATGATCCAGCACGGATCTTAAAGCAAATCAAACACATCCTGGTCATCTTCCTCCTCCAGCCAAGGGCTGTGATCAGCCCGACCTGGAGCTTCTTCCAAGCCATTTTCCCGGCCACCCGGCCACCTCCCTGGCCGGCCACCACCACCACCACCTTCGTTGAGGTGGGGGCTATCGCCGGGCGGCGGCACGGCCGCCGGAGGGGTGGTTTCCGGTGAACCCGACCACTCCATTTTTTTGGAAAAACCATGGAAAAGTGATCACCTGATCTGACTCATTTGAGCCCGATTCTCATCCTAAAAGATTCCTAAGATCTATCCATAGAAGAAGGAGTAGAGGAGGACCTTATCGGATGGCTGGAGGCGGGTCGATATTCGAGTTGCCATGGCCGGTGGTGGAGCTTTTCTGTGCTCTACAACTGTACAGCAAGAGGGCTCGGTTTCTTCAGGAAATTGGTGTAAACTCCTGCCCTAAGTCTAGGTAAGCTTTTAAAACATTTAAATGAGAGAGAGGATGAGTGTAGCATCAATGACCATTAATGGCCACTAAAGGGAAAATTAAAGCCATGGTGGTTTCACCTTCCCTAGGCATGAATCCATCAGAAAACCTCTCATAATTGATATAGGGAGTGAATCTCCATCAATTGGGAGAGGAAATGAGGAGTCAATGGCATTCAATCACCATGAATGGTCATTTTCTCCCTCTTTCTCTCTCCTCCATTAAAGGGGAAAATGGAGCTTTCTCTCTCCTACCCACCAAGGCTGATTTGATCTCTCTTCCAGCTTATTAGCACCCCACTAACTCATGTTAATAATAAAAATGAAGTTAGCCCAAGTGGGGGAAATGGGTTTGAGCTTGGGTTAGCCCATTTAAGCTAGTTTGACCTAACCTTAACTATGGTTGACCTAGGTCAAATTGACTTTTTGTGTCACCATCATTGGGTCCTTGGTGACCTATTGGCCTCCTCTAGGGTCTAGGTAGGGATGGGTAGGGTTGACATGACACTTAGAAGGCCACTTGCCCCTTAGTTATGACACTTTGACCAGTTTAGGGCTAAGGTTGACTTGGGTCAATTTGTCTCTAGAGTTGACCCCAATGGGTCCTAGGTGACCCATTGACCTCATACTATGGTTAGGAGGCCATGAGTGGGATCCACTTGGCTAAGGGGAGGTCAGTTGACCCAATATAGGTCAGTTTGACCCATTTAGGGTTAGTGTTGACTTTGGTCAACTTAACCACTTTGACTGCCCTCCATGGGTCCCTAGTGACCCATTGACCCCACATTAGGTCTAGGAAGACCCTAGTAGGGTTGGTTGAGCTTTACTAGGGCATACTGCCCTTAGTTAGGGCACCTTGCCCAATTTAGGCCTATGGTGGTTCTAGGTCAACTTGGCCACTCTAGGTCGACTCCAATGGACCCTTAGGGCTCTAATGAACCACCCAAAGGATTGGTGAGGTCATGGTGGGATCTTAGAGTCATGGTAAGCCTCATGGTCATCTTAAACTAGGGTTTAGAAATCTACTATTTGCAGACCATAGTGATCTCACCTACATTCTCAGGTTCACTTGGCCTTCTTGGGCTTCCTAGGGTTTTGTCATGACCTAGTCATGACAAAACCACTCCTAGGGATCTAATTGTTTGAGGGATGTTACAAATCCCAATATATAAACAAAAAAAATTTGTCCTCGAAATTCTAGTTAGGCCTACGGGGTTTCAAATATGAAAGGAAAATTGTAACATCCTGAGAGGTTGTGAGTAATACCTAACTGAAAAGATCTGAGTACCTCTGTTGCATCAAGTCCTGAGGTTCCCATGTGTGCTCCTCTCGCCCATGATTCCTCCATAGGACCTTGACCAATGGAACCTTCTTGCGGCGCAAGACTCGTATTCCCTTGTCGTCAATCCGGACCGGTTCCAAATGAACTGACCGATCAGATGATACCGGCCCATCCGTGGCCGTAATCTGCTGCTTCGGGCGTAGTAGAGCCCTCCTGAGAGAGGATACATGGAGCACGTCGTGCAGGCTTGCCAGCTCCGGTGGCAGCTCCAGCCTGTATGCCAAGGGACCAATCCACTCCCGGATCCTATAAGGCCCCATATATCTTGGGCTGAGCTTCTTCTTCCAACCGCGTACCCGTAAAACCCCATGCATCGGTCGGATCTTCAAGAATACTTAGTCCCCCACCTGAACCTCCACCTATCGATGCCGAGCGTCGTAATACTTAGCCTGTCAGCTCTGTGCCTCTAACATTCTGTCTCGTATCAATCTCACCCAAGCCTCGGTGTCCTCAACAAACTCTGAACCCAAGGCCTTCAGATCCTCGTCCTGTATCCATGACAGCGGAGTCCTACACCTCCGTCCATATAGGGCCTCATAAGGGGCCATCCCTATGCTCTACTGGTAGCTGTTATTATATGAGAACTCGATCAGTGGAAATAGCTTTTCCTAAGGCTCACCGTGATCCAATATGCAAAGTCACAGCAGATCTTCCAAGGTCTGATTGGTGCGTTCTGTCTGCCCATCAGTCTGGGGATGAAAAGCTGCACTGAATGTCAGCCGAGTGGCCAAGTAAGTCTGCATTGATCTCCACTCCCTGGATGTAAACCATCCATCCCGATCCGACACAATCGTCCGGTAACACCTCCCCTGTAATGACCGTATAATATGGCTCCGGCCGGGGCCCCACAACATACGGACGCCGCAGCTTTAGTATTATAAGATGATATAACTACCCAAACTCAAAACTCATAAGCAAAACACATCGGAAACATCAACCAAGACTAGAAGTTATCCACATCCATAAGAGTCTCGAAATGGCCTTATGGGCTTACAACAAAAAAGAGTCCAAATCTCCAACAATACATAAACATCAAAGTGCATAGACACTCCTAAGCTACCTCGGCATGCAAGCCAGAAGTCAACAACATCAAACATACAAAAACTCAAAAGTAAAGCCATTACAAGGATGTTAACAATTCATGAGGCCTAGGCCTTTCTGGCCGGCGAGCTAGCTCCTGCTTGCGATCCTTGCCCTGTAAAATTTGGTTGTAACGTGGGTTAACAAAGGCTGACCTCAAACTGTGTAACAAACACATCTCCTCCTAGCCACCCCTAACGTACCCCGGGGTACCCCTCCAACCTGCAAGTCAACACTTCGTATACAATATACAAAAACAAGTATAACACTAATGAACAGGCTTGGATGTCTCAAACAACATGCACGTTCTCTACTGTTGAGCATATAAAGAAAAGGGGCCTACTATGCAGCATGAATGCAAAACTCGGGCTTCACCCAAGGCACCCTAACGCGTATGCATCTAGCACATCATCACATCATCTGGGTACTCATCATTTCTCCATTGGAATTAAGCCGCAAACAAAGGGGGCACTGCAATTCCCCCAATGACATGCAAGCTGCCACACGGAACTCTTGTCAAGGCCCCACCCGCTCATGGTCTTAGACCCGGGCTTGCCTGCAAGCTCTGACTTCTCATGTCAGGATTCCTTCTAACACACTGACCGATTCTGGGAAGCCTTGCTGGACCCCACCCGCTCATGGCCTCATTGCCCAGGCTTGCCCCATGGTTGGCATTCTTGTCAGTCTCACAGAAGGGGACTAGTCTCTCCGGGACACTCTCCACACATGACCTGCACGTCACGGGATAGCCAGCCGACCACGGAGACATAGCTACGCCTTAGCACATTACAATCCAAAAACTATTCCCATCCTAATCCCTCATTCATACTGCAACGTCCCCGCGCACCAAGGAAACCATCTACCGCCAATGCGGAGCTAACCTTGTCCACCAAGGAAACCATCTATCGTCATTGAGGAGCTAACCTTGTTCGGTTCCGACTACACGTACTCACTTGAGAGAAGGGGGAAAACATCACAAATATCACAAACGACATCTTGCCGCAACAAATCTCTACGAATCCTTAAAGCTCGTATGTAACATCACCGAGTCGGACTAACGGTCACGACAACGGCTTCACCCATCATCCATAATCCACTAACGGAGCGGATCTCCATTGCAAAAACATGTCGGGGACGGATTCAATCGACCCGGAGGTTCCTCTTGAACCTTGGCGACCCAAAACTCTCTCATTTGAAAGTTTGGTGCCCAAAAACTAGAAAGAAAGAGATGCTAAACATACATCCTAAAACCAAGAGGAGAAGTGTCGTTACCTTCCGACCTCTCTTCCTAGCCATGGCAACTTAGCCAGATGAAAACCTTCGCAACGGTCTTGCCTCCACGGATCTGTTCTCGACTCACGATTTGGAGCACTGAAGCTTCTCCGACAGCCGGATCTCTCCTTCACCTTCTTCCTTCTCTCTAAATCTTAGAAAGAGAGTGTTTGAAGAAGAATGAGGGTTTCTATACCCTATTCCCGTACTTAACTCAACAAGGGCAACCCTGGACCATCAGATCCCAAAATAAGGAAGTGAACGGCCACGATCCGAACTGAAAATCAAAACACCTGGGCCAAACACGGCTTGTGACACGCCCGTGTCCAAGGCCGTGTTCCCCAATCGATGTCGAAACCGTCGCACCAAAAGCAGAACACGGACTCTGAACACGCCCGTATCAGAGCTGACATGCCCATGTCATGCAGTACACGCTCGTGTGCCTGGGCGTGTTCCTCCATCGACACAGGTCCAAACACAACCCTAGAAGGACATGGCCTGGTACATGCCCATGTCTCAAGCCGTGTTTGAAGTCTCGACGATCGTCTACTGCCTCTTTGTCGGCTTCGCAGAAAAAAATTCGTCGAACACGCTCGACACGGCCTTGGACACGCCCATGTCCCAGGCCGTGTTCACTGGCTCGACACATCGTCGAGCACAGTTTGTCGACCACTCGGGCTCTCGACAAACCCGGAACGTCACGGCCACGGATACACCCGTGTCCTAGGCCGTGTTACCTGTCTCGACACATCGTTGAGCGAACATCGTTGACTTGCCGGGCTCTCGATGAACCCGGCACGACACGGCCATGGACACGCTCGTGTCCTAGGCCGTGTGACCCTTACCAAGACCCAAACTTAGCTCTCGATGCTGCTCGTCCTTCTTTCGAATTTTGGGGCGTTACAACTCTCTCCCCCTTAAAAAGAATTTTGTCCCGAAATTACAAAAACCAAAAAGAAAGGTATACAAAACTTAAATGATACCTGAACGAAAAAAACTCTGGATACTCCTCCAGCTTGGTTTGTTCTCGCTCCCAAGAGAGTTCCTCTTGGACGCAGTTATCCCATCGGACTTTTACGAGCTTGACCTCTTTGTTCCGCAACTGCAGAATTTCTGAATCCTCTATAGCAATTGGACGGACTCGCGTCCTCAAGTCTTCCTCTATCGGCACTGATGCCGATTCGATCACCACATTAGCCTCTACCAAGGCTTTCCTCAAGACGGAGACATGGAAGACGTCGTATAGTCCACTCAACTCTGCGGACAACGCCAACCGGTACGCTGCTTCTCCCACATGTTCAACAACCTCGAAAGGTCCCAAAAACCTTAGACTCAACTTCTTGAGTCGGCAAATCCATGAAACGCCTTTGAATGGCTTGATCTTCAAATAGACCCAATCGCCTACCGTGAATTCCAACTTCCGGTGGCGAGCATTAAAATATTTTGCTTGCCGATTTTGAGCCACCTTCATGCGCACTTAAATGGTCCGTACCAACACAAAAGCATCAGCCACCACTTCTTTTCCCAATAGTTTGGTGTCTCCTGCCTCTGTCCACGACATCGGTGTTCGACACCGCCTCCCATACAAAGCTTCATATGATGTCATCTTTATACTTGCTTGGTAACTATTGTTATACGCGAACTCCACCATGAAGAGGTTATCCTCCAATTTCTTGCCAAAGTCAAGAACACACATCCTCAGCATATCCACCATAGTATGGTTCGTTCTTTTGGTTTGCCCGTTAGTTTGAGGGTGGAAAGCCGTACTAAACTTTAGCTTCGTGCCCAGACTCTTCTGAACCAACCTCCAGTCCTTGGACGTGAAATGTCTGTCACGATCGCTGACTATACTTTTAGGAATCCCATGTAGTCGCACAATGTTGCGAACATATAACTCCACCAGCTTCTCCACACTGTCCTCCTTCCGGTATGGGATGAAGTGAGCCACTTTGGTTAAGCGAACCACAATCACCCAAATCGCGTCGTTACCCTGTTGCGATCTGGGTAACCCATGCACAAAATCCTTGGAGATGTCATCGAATTTCCATTCAGGGATTAGAAGAGGCTTCAGGAACCCACCCGGCTTCTGACACTTGGCCTTCACCAAGGCATAAGTTTGACATCGATTCACATACAGAGCTACGTCCCGCTTCAGTCCAGGCCACCAAAAGGATCTCTTCATATCCAAGTACATCTTTGTACTGCTCGGATGAATGGAGTACTTTGTGAAGTCAGCCTCAAACATCAACTCCTCACGAAGCTTGCCGAACTGTGGTAGACAAATCCTTCCATCCTTCCTCAGAATCCCGCCAATCATCTCCCAGGCGCTGCTCTCACCTTTTTGAGCTTCCATCACAAATGGCTGGAACTCCACATCCAAACGAGTCGCTTCCCGAATTCAATCGGACAAGTTGTTCTGCATTTCAATCCAGTTTAACCGAGCCACGCTAGACTCGTACCTTGCTACACACTCCAAGCTGAGGTACTCTCATTCCCGCACCAACCGCTCATCATGAGCTTCGATCCAATTCCCTTGCCCCGAGTATTTTCTACTTAAGGCATCTGCCACCAAATTGGCCTTGTCTGGCGTATACTGAATCGCCACCTCGTAGTCTCCAAGGAACTCGACCCACCTACGTTGCCGCATATTTAAGTCCTTCTGATCTAGGAGATACTTCAGGCTTTTACAATCCGTGAAGATCTCCACCTTCGCACCATAAACATAGTGCCGCCACAATTTCAACGCGAAAATTACCGCTGCCAACTCCAAGTCATGAACGGGGTAATTCCTCTCGTGAGGCTTCAGCTGCCTAGACCCAAAGGCTATTACACTGTCATGTTGCACCAAAACGCAACCCAAACCGCATCCTGATTCATCAATGTAGATTTGAAATCCTTCGGTCCCCATCGGTAGACTTAGTATTGGAGCCGTCATCAGTCTTTCCATCAGTGTCTCAAATGCCTGACTGCACTCCTGAGTCCACACAAACTTCTGATCATTACGAGTTAGTGACGTGAGGGGTAGAGCTATCCGCGAAACGTTTTCCACGAATCTTCTATAGTACCCGGCTAGTCCAAGAAAGCTTTGGACTTCCGCCACGATTCTCAAAACCGGCCAATCTCTGATGGCCTCCACTTTTGTTGGATCTACTGCCACCCCATTCCCACTAATCACATGGACTAAAAATGCCACCATCTCGAGCCAGAACTCGCACTTCGAGAACTTTGCATAAAACTGGTTCTCCCTCAACACTTGCAAGACTACCCTCAAGTGAGTCTCATGTTCCACCTCTGATTTGGAATATACCAAGATGTCATCAATAAAGACAACTACAAAAGAGTCCAAGTATTTCTGAAACACTTGATTCATCAAATCCATGAATACGGATGGTGTGTTCGTCAGCCCGAACGGCATCACCGAGAACTCAAAGTGACCATACCTCGTACTAAATATTGTCTTGGGTATGTCCTCGTATCGAATTCGCAACTGATAGTATCCTGACTTTAAGTCCAACTTTGAATATACCACCGACCCCACCAGCTGGCCAAATAGGTCGTCAATCCGAGGAATCAGATACTTATTCTTGACGGTCAGTTTATTCAACTCTCGGTAGTCTATGCACAGCCGCATACTACCGTCTTTATTCTTTACAAACAACACTGGCGCGCTCCACGGTGATGAACTGGGTCTGATATACCCATGCTCCAATAGTTCCTGCAACTGTACCTTAAGTTTAGCCAACTCTTTCAGTGCCATCCTAAACGGATGACGTGACACCGATCATGCCTCTGGCACCAACTCAATGGAGAAATCGATCTCCCGCTGAGGAGGTGCCCTAGGAAGATCTTTAGGAAACACATCCTCGAACTTTGCCACCACTGGCACTTCCCCAAGTGATAACTTGGAAAGGCGAACCTCTAATAACGCTACAGGCGCTACTCCACCCTGATTAACTGCCCGCGTCAACTGCAAGGCCGAAATCAGAGAACAAGCCACTCCATTAAGGCCCTCAAACTTGACCTCCGTCTGCCCTTTGCTTCTCGGGGTCACCACCTTGGATAGGAAATCAATACTGGCACGCTGCTCCGCTAGCCAGTCCATTCCCAAAATCACATCAAACTCGACTCACAGTAGGACCGCTGCTATCAACACGAAGTCAACTCTACCTAACTCCCAACAAATGCGCCCTTTCTACCCGGTGGTCATGAATAACCTATTGGACATGCGCACCTTCAGCTCTGCGTCCACCGAAAATGATTCAACTTTAATCCTTCGGATGAAGCTTTCCGCAAGAAAAGAGTGTGACGCTCCCGTATCAAACAATACCCTAGCGGGGTATCCGGAGACTAACACAAAGCCTAAAACATAGACATCAATCATAACGATCTAAAAACATGAAGCACAAGGTTAAACTTAAACTTCCTCATACCTGTCACCACATCGGGTTAGAGGATCGCTTCCTGATGCCCAAGGTTGTAGGCCCTTGGTTGCACTGGTTGGAACCGAGAAGCGCTAGACTCCGTCATCTTCCCTTTCTCTGCGGCACTGGGGCCGAAGCGCATAGTTTGCTCCTGCCTTGCCTCCTGCTCCGCACCTCCTTGGTTACAAAAACGAGCAATGTGCCCCACCTTACCACATTTGAAGCACGTCGGTGGCCCCTTAGAGTGAGACCCTCCGGACGTCCACTTACTTTTCTCACCGGACTTGTCCGGGTGAGGCTTCCTCCTCCATCTACTCCCTTCCGACTTTCCTTGGGATTGAGAAGGCTTCCCCTCTCCTTGCTTGGGCGCAAAACCCTTACGATGTTGGATTCACTCTAAATCACTCTCCAATGTCCTGGCCGCCTAAACCAACTCATTGAAATCAGCTCTCTTCATGGCAATGAGGGGTTGCCTTAGATTCTCCCTCAGCCCCTGGTAGAAGAGGTTATCCCTCTCCTCATTGTCCTCCATGGTCGTCCCCGCGTAACAACCCAAACGAGTGAAATCCTGAACATAATCGTCCATCATCTTATCTCGCTGCATCAAGTGCAGAAATTGCCTCTGAAGGGCCAACCTTGTTGAAACAGGTATGTACTTATTTAGGAAAGCATCCCCAAATTCTTCCATGGATGGAGTGCATCCAGGAAATTGGCGGCCGCTATGGCTCACCCACCACAACTTTGTGTCTCCCTCCAACATGAAGGCCACAAACTCAGATTTCTTCTCCTCTGGCGTCTCTGCCGCCCTATGAAGCTCTTGCATCCATGCCTACCAATCCTCCGCATCGGTCGGTGTACCGACTCCTTTGAACGTCGAGGGATGGAAGCTCAGAAAATATTTCATCTACCGGTCGTCATGCCCGACAACCACCCTTTCTTCCAAAGGCTCTACTCATCTGGCTTCTCCTCCCGGCAAGGCCGTCGCCGTATCTGGTATAGTAGGGGTTGCTACCTGAGCTGTCGCTGCAGCTTGGGCTGCCACCATTGCTTCAGCTAGCATGCGACAGAAGTCGGTCGGGTTTACACCCATGCCTAAAGGACCTTGAGCAGTGGCGCTGCTTGCTGAAAGCTCTTCTATTGGCCTTGACGTACCCGCCTCATTGCTTGCACTCTTAAGAAAAGCAAGAAAACAAGGAATCAGTCTCTAATCACAAGACTCAAACATAAGGACACCCACGGTCCCGCATTACTCTTATGTGGATAACTTCTATACGCACCGACCTTGAATAAAACCTGGCTATGATACCAAATGGTAACACCTCCCCTGTAATGACCGTATAATATAGGTCCGGCCGGGGCCACACAACATACAGACGCCAAAGCTTTAGTATTATAAGATGATATAACTACCCAAACTCAAAACTCATAAGCAAAATAAGACGGAAACATCAACCAAGACTAGAAGTTATCCACATCCATAAGAGTCTCAAAACGGCCTTATGGCCTTACAACAAAAGAGAGTTCAAATCTCCAACAATACATAAACATAAAAGTGCATAGACACTCCTAAGCTACCTCGGCATGCAAGCCAGAAGTCGACAACATCAAACATACAAAAACACAAAAGTAAAACCATTACAAGGATGGTAATACTTCATGAGGCTTAGGCCTTTCTGGCCGGCGAGCTAGCTCCTACTTGCGATCCTTGCCCTGAAAAATTTGGTTGTAACGTGGGTCAGCAAAGGCTGACCTCAAACTGTGTAACAAATACATCTCCTCCCGGCCTCCCCTAACGGACCCCGGGGTACCCCTCCAACCTGCAAGTTAGCACTTCGTATACAATATATAAAAACAAGTATAACACTAATGAACAGGCCTGGATGTCTCAAACAACATGCACGTTCTCTATTGTTGAGCATATAAAGAAAAGGGGCCTACTATGCAGCATGAATGCAAAACCTGGGCTTCACCCAAGGTACCCTAATGCGTATGCATCTAGCACATCATCACATCATCTGGTTACTCATCATTTCCCCATTGGCATTAAGCCGCAAACAAAGGGGGCACTACAATTCCCCCAATGGCATGCAAGCCGCTACACAGAACTCTTGTCAAGGCCTCACCCGCTCATGGTCTTAGATCCGTGCTTGCCTGCAAGCTCTGACTTCTCATGTCAGGATTTCGTCTAACACACTGACCGATTCTGAGAAGCCTTGTTGGACCCCACTCGCTCATGGCCTCATTGCCCGGGCTTGCCCCATGCTTGGCATTCTCGTTAGTCTCACAGAAGGGGACTAGTCTCGTCGGGACACTCTTCACACATGACCTCTACGTCACGGGATAGCCAGCCGGCCACGGAGACAAAACCACACCTTAATACATTACAATCCAAAAACCATTCTCACCCTAATCCCTCATTCGTACTGCAATGTCCCCGCGCACCAAAGAAACCATCTACCGTCAATGCGGAGCTCACCTTGTCCACCAAGGAAACCATCTACCGCCATTGAGGAGCTAACCTTGTCCGGTTCCAACTACACGTACTCACTCGAGAGAAGGGGGAAAACATCACAAAAATCACAAATGACGTCTCGTTGCAACAGATCTCTATGAATCTGTTGGGTACATTGGAATATATGTACCTGATTTGAAGAAGCCTCACCCTACTCAATGATATACATCAAGGTGTATTTGATGTGCTTTGAGTTTATTTGTGCAGGTTAAGTAACTGCAGGTTTGCAGGAAAATTTTCTAAGTTCATGTGTCGACACCTAGAAGAAAAGTGTCGACACTTAAGGAGACTTGTGTCGACACCAAGAGAAGCTGTGTCGACACTTGAAGTAATTGTGTCAACACCAGAAATGCAGAGTCGACACCAAAAGGAAAGTGTCGACACATACAGGCTGTGTCGACACACAATGAAGAAATGTCTAAAGAATCAGTGTCGACACTTAGAAGCAGTGTCGACACCTAGAGGAACTTTGTCGACATCAAAAGTGTCGACACTAGGAGGCTGTGTCGACACTCAGCAAAACATCAACAAAGTTCAAGTACAAGTGTCGATACTAGAAGGCTGTGTCGACACTCAACAAATTTCAAGAAAGTCTAAGTACAAGTGTCGACACTAGGAGGCTGTGTTGACACTCAGCAAACTTCAACAGAGTTTAAGTACATGTATCGACACAAAGGAGATGTGTCGACACTCAGCAAAAGTCTCAACACATGAAGAATGAGTCGACACTAGGAGGCTGTGTCGACACTCAGCAAACTTCAACAAAAGTTCAAGTACAAGTGTCGACACTAGGAGCTGTGTCGACACTCAGCAAAGTTTCAAGACATGAAGCATGTGTCGACACAAAGGAGATGTGTCGACACTCAACAAAGTTCAACACAAGAAGGCTTGTGTCAACACAAAGGAGTTGTGTCGACACTCAGCAGAAATCAGATAAAGTATTGAAGAAGTACTTGTGTCGACACCTTTAATCCGTGTCGACACATTCAACAGAAGGCTTGTGTCGACACACAGAATCAGTGTCGACACATCCAGAAGAAGCTGTGTCGAGATATAGATACAACAACACAAGGAGTTATGTCGACACCAACAAGGCTAGTATCGACACTTATTCTACTTGTGTCGACACTTAGTCTATCAGTGTCGACATTTTAAGACTGACTGTCTCGACACTTTCAGACAGTTACAGAAAATTCAAGAAGTGACTGGATGACTTGACAGCTGCCATTCCAGCCGGTCTACTGCAACTGTCAGAGCTGTCAGAAAGTTGTTAGAAACCGGAATAGCCAGTTACCTTGGAGAAAGTCTATATAAAACCCTTCTCCTTCGACAGAAAGGCATAGATTGAAGCAATCAATGAAGTAAGAAACAACAAACCAGAAGAAGACCTTCAAGTGAAGATCTAAGAAGTTGGAGAGAGAGAGAGAGAGCTCCATCTAAGAAGACAGCTGTTGAACCAGTCTGTGAAGAAAGTTTCAGATTGAGATCTGATTCTTAAGTCAGCAGTGATTGAAGATCATCTGCATAGAGTTTCAACCCTACTGTGTTCTAATTCAAGAAGCTTTGAAGAAAGCCAAGGGAGGTTGATCTCAGCAAAGTTCTTCCAAGAACTCATCAAGAAACCAGTCAACTCTTCTCTCTCATTCTGAGTTGTGGTTATATATTTTGTAATTTTAATTTCTTGTAGGATCCTAAGGGATCTGAGTTGTAAGCCCGAAATTATAAAGGCTGAGTGGTAGGGCCTGTGTGCCTGAGTGTAGGAGATTCATTTCTCTGAGTGTAGGCCTTATTGAGGGCTGAGTGTAGGCCTTGTTGAAGGCTGAGTGTAGGTCTTTGTGAAGACTGAGTGGTAGGGCTGTGTGCCTGAGTTGTAGGAGTGGGATCACTCTGAGTTGTAGGAACCTGTTTGGGGTTCTGAGCTGTAAGATCTGAGGATCTGAGGAGTAGTGGAGAAGTTTGGCCGAATCTAGTACACTACTAGATAGGCGAAGGGGGAAAGTGGATGTACACAGATCTTAGGGAACCACTATAAAAACTGTGTGTACTCTGTGTGTGACTGATTCTGTGTTTGCTGTTTAAAGTTCTGTGAATTCTGTGATTAATTCTGCTTAAAAGTTTAAAAAGATTAAGGTCACATATTCACCCCCCCCCTCTCTAGGTGATTAGGTACAATTTCTTTCAAGTGGTATCAGAGCCAGGTTACTCAAAAAGGACATAACAGTCTGAGTAAAGATCTTGTTGGCAGATTCAGTATAATCAAGAATCAAGAAAATAGGTTCAACTGAGAATCACAAAGAGCTAGGATCCATGAAGTTGTTAATCTGTAGAAAGGAAATTTTTGGCATTTGGAAAGAAATGGTTAGACTTTTTATGGAAGCCTCAGACCCTAAAATCTATATCACAGTTAAAGAAGGGTCATATGTGCCAATGAAAGTATCTATCTTGGATGCAAATCAGAGAACTCCTAAGGACTATTCAGAGATGACTAAAGATGAGATTATTCTGGCCACTATGGACAAGAGGGCCCAGAATATTATAGTAAGTGCAATAGATGATGCAACATTTCAGAATTTGATTCACTGTAAAACTTCTAAAGAAATATGGGATACACTAATAGTCTATATGGAAGGATCAGAAGAGGTAAGATAAGACAGGAAGTCTTTATTGAATCAAGAATATGAAAGCTTCAGACAAGGTAGGTCTGACAGTATAACTGAGTGTTACAAGAAATTCTATAGGATAGTCAATGAGTTGATGTCTTATGGAAGAGAGTTCAGCAACTATGAATTGAATGATAAGTTCTTGAGATACCTGACTAAGGACTGGGATACCAAGATTTGTGTCATAAGGGAAATGGACAAATTAGCAGACATTCCTCCTCCAACATTGTTTGGAAAACTGTTATCATATGAGATGCAGTTAATGGTAAGAAAGGAGGAAGAGAAGACTACCAGAGTTGAGCACAAAGAAAGAGCTGTGGCTTTCAAGACAGAAGCCACTAGGAAATATAAAAGTAAGTCTCCATCTCCACCTCCAAAAGTTGCTGAGACTGAGACAGATGAGTCAGAAAGCAAGAATTCTGAAAGCAGTGAGAGTGATGAAGATTTTGCAGCTTTCACTAGACATTTTCAGAAGTTTCTTAAGAAGAAACAGTGGAGGTATAAGCCATCCACTTCACAGAAGTCATCAAAGAATGAAAGAAGAAAAACCAGGCAAAGTAAAACTACATCCTCAAAGATAGTTTGCTATTGTTGTAACAGACAGGGACATGTTGTTGCTGACTGTCCAGAGAAGAGGAAAGAGTCAACTGATAAGAAGAAGACTCAAATCAAGGGCAAAAAGGAAAGGTCCTTTGTTGTTAAGAAGGACAAAAGTCTGTCTGATATATCATCTTTAGAATCAGATTCAGAAGCTGAAGCTTATATTGGACTGTTTATTGAAGAAGAGGAAGATGAGTTCATACAATTAATGAACTTAATATATGAGCATGAGGACAATCAGTGCCAGGGACTGATGACCTTATTAGAAGGAGACAAAATCCAGGATCAGCCTGGAGCAAGTCAGGTACAAAATTGTTCTGTTAGTTCAATTTCTAGTACTGAGTAAGATTCAGATACATCAGCATCAAGTGATGTTAGTGGATCTGAATCTGAAGGAGATATTCATCAGTTGATTGATGAATATAAAGTAGTGTTGCAAGCTTTGAAGAAAAGCAAATCCTTGGCCAAGAGTCAGGATAAGGAGATTGCCAGTCTTAAAGTTGCTGCAACAGATTTTGACAAGTTGCTTGATCAGAAATTAAATAAAATAGCCAGACTGAAGCACATTACTGTTATTCAGATGGGGACTATAACATTTAAAAATGATCAAATCAGAAATCTGGAGATTAGTCTTCAGAAAGAGAGAGATATAGTAGCAAGGTTTTCTAAACCAAAGTCTGTTCTACCTTTGATAGATGAGTTCATTCCTCAAAAGGGTAAAACTGGATTGGGGTTTACTAAACCTGCCAGGACTGTACAGTCCAAGTCTAAGGGCAAAGCCCTAGTACTCAACAAGAAGCCTGCTGAAGATAAAACAGCCAGGGTTGTACCTAAACAAAGGTACAACAGATTTGAGTGCTGGTGTTGTGGCAAGGTAGGCCACTTTGCCATAGATTGTTGGCATAATTCAAATGCCAAGGTGAGTAGAAAACTGACTGCTAGAAATGCTACAGGTAGTTTTGTTAAGAGTAAGACTAACTTGCACCAAGGACCCAAGAATTATTTGGGTTCTAAGGTAAAGTAATCTGTTTTGCAGGTGAGTCCAAGTGGCCATGCCCCAATATGGTACTTGGACAGTGGATGTTCTAGGCATATGACTGGAACTAGGGGATTGCTGAAGGACTATACACCAATCAAGGATGGTCCTAAAGTCGCCTTTGGTGGTTCTGAAAAAGGAATCATCAAAGGCTTTGGTAACATTTCTAGCAACCTAGTTACAATTACTCAAGTGGCTTATGTAAAGGGTTTGAAACATAACCTCATTAGCATAAGTCAGCTGAGTGATTTAGGATATGACATCTCATTTATCAAAGATGGTTGTCATATCAGTAGGTCAAGTGATCAAAAGATCATTCTGACAGGATATAGGAGGAGAAATGTCTATTGTCTAGACATTATGTGAGAGAACAATGCTTCTCCTATTTGTCTTGTAGCTGATGAAAGAGTATCACATTGTGTTAAATGGCACAAGAGGCTGGCTCATCTTAACTACAAGACAATTGACCAACTCTTTAGCAAAGAGTTAGTGAGGAATGGTCCTCAGGTTAAGTGTATAAAGGATGAGATATGTTCAGCTTGTCAAAAGGGCAAGCAGCCCAAATCCACCTTTAATAGCATTGAGAACAAAGATGATGTGAGGTGCTTGTACCTCTTGCATATGGATCTCTTTGGTCCTATGCCAGTTCACAGCCTAGGTAGGAAGGTCTACACATTGTGGTTGTGGATGACTACTCAAGGTTTTCCTAGGTGTTCTTTCTTAGACAGAAATCTGAAACTCCAAGTATCTTATACAGCTTTGTTAAACAAATTTAGAATGAATTGGACAGTGCAGTGGTCAAAATCAGAAGTGACCATGGTACTGAATTTCAGCCTGACAGTATGATAAAACTGTGTGAAGAATTTGGAATTTTTCAGGAATTTTCTTCACCAAGAACACCTTAGCAAAATGGCATTGCTGAAAGGAAAAATAGAATCTTGATTGAGGCTGGTAGAACCCTATTAAGTGACACATCTCTCCCTGAATATTTCTGGGCTGAGGCAGTAAACACTGCATGTCATGTAATTAATAGGGTTACTATCACCAAGAGCCACAATAAGACCCCCTATGAGATTATAAAAGGCAGAAAACCAAATCTATACTATTTCAGGATCTTTGGTTGTAAATGGTATATACTTAACAATGGTAAGTCTTATTTAACTAAGTTTGCTGCCAAATCCCAAGTGGGGATCTTTGTTGGGTACAGCAACAACAGTAAGGCTTATAGGGTCTACAAATTGACTACTCAAGTTGTAGAAGAGTCTGTTCATGTAGTTTTTGATGAAGCCAGACTCATTAACAATGAATTATCTAGAAGTATTTGCAGCTCCACAGGTGTGACTGAGAAGATGGACAAGCTTACTATTTAAGAAGGTTTTACTGCAAGTCAGCAAGTGGATGATAGTGGCTGTTGTCCAAGGGGAGTACTAGATACACATGATGCAGAAGAAGACCAAGGGGTGCAGCAAGTTGAAGAGAATGAAGGTGTACAACCTGAAGACAGGCTGCCTCCAGCAAATAAACATCTAAAATATCATCCAGCCAATCAAATTATTGGTGATCTCAGACAAGGGGTACAAACAAGGAGCAGGAATCTAAGTTCAGTTCTCTACTCCAGCTTTCTATCCCAAGTAGAGCCAAAGAAATTTGAAGAAGCAATCCTAGACCCTCATTGGATTGAGGCTATGCAAGAGGAGCTGAACCAGTTCAAAAGATGCAATGTCTGGGAGCTAGTTCCTAAACCCAAGGACCACAACATTATAGGAACTAAGTGGATATTTAGGAACAAGATGGATGAACATGGAGTAATTATAAAGAACAAAGCTAGACTAGTAGCTAAAGGATATAGGCAGGAAGAAGGTATTGACTTTGATCAAACCTTTGCTCCAGTTGCCAGACTGGAAGCAATAAGGATGTTCCTTGCCTATGCAACATTCCAAGGGTTCAAGGTATACCAAATGGATGTTAAGTCAGCCTTTTTGAATGGAAATCTGAAGGAGGAAGTCTATGTGGAACAGCCATCAGGTTTTGTTGATTCTACTAAACCTAATTATGTTTATAGACTTAGGAAGGCTTTGTATGGGTTAAAACAAGCCCCTAGGGCTTGGTATGAGACCATGTCTAGTTTCCTCATTGAGAATAAATTCACAAGGGGGAAAATAGACAAGACTCTATTCCTTAGGGAATCTAGAGACAAGATTATCTTAGTCCAAATATATGTAGATGACATTATATTTGGGTCTACAGAAAGTAGTCTTTGCAGAAAATTTGCAAAACTTATGCAAGGACAATTTGAAATGAGCAGTATGGGGGAACTTAAGTTCTGCTTGGGTCTCCAAGTTAGACAGACTGAGGATGGTTTATCCATATGCTAGTCTAAGTTCACCCTAGAATTGATAAGGAAGTATGGTATGGAATCATCCACTACCATGAAAACTCCTATGGGGTCAAGTATGTCTCTAAGCAAAGATGATGCATGGAAACCTGTAGATGAAACTTTGTATAGAGGGATAGTTGGCTCCCTATTATATTTGACTGCAAGTAGACCAGATATCATGTATGCTACATGTGTCTGTGCAAGGTACCAAGCTTGCCCTAAAGAATCTCATTTGACAGCAGTCAAAAGAATTCTGAGATATCTTAAGGGCACTCCTTATCTAGGCCTTTGGTACCCTAGGAATGGAGAGTTTGAACTGACAGGTTATTCAGATGCAGATTTTGCAGGCTACAAGGAAGATAGGAAGAGTACAACTGGTACCTGTAGATTCCTAGGTGAAAGGCTGATATCATGGAGTAGCAAGAAACAAACAAGTGTGGTTATCTCCACAGCAGAATCAGAGTATGTTGCTGTAGAAAGTTGTTGTGCTCAACTTCTATGGATTCAACATCAACTAGAAGACTATGGTATTCAAGTAAGTAGAACACCTTTATTTTGTGATTCTACTAGTGTTATATCTATTGCAAACAATCCTGTCTCCCATAGTAGGACTAAGCACATAGAAATAAAATACCATTTTCTAAGAGAACATGTGGAAAAAGAATATATTTCACTAGAGTATATTAATACAGATAATCAGCTAACTGACATGTTTACTAAGCCCTTAGATAAAACCAAATTCAATAAATTTAAAATTGAATTAGGGATGATAAACTTAGAATAAGTTTTCAAAATTGGCTAAGTAAAATGGTGTCGACACACATAGTTGTCTGTGTCGACACATAGCATTGGTGTCAACATTTCAAAGAAATGGTGTCGACACATCTAGGAAGTCTGTGTCGACACTTCAGAGAATTTGTGTCGACACATGCAGTGTTGGTATCGACACATCCAAGGTGGTGTCGACACTTAAGCTTTACTCAGAATTAGTCTAGTAAAGTCTCGACTAAGTGTCGAGCTAAGTGGTGTCGACACATAAACAAGTGTCGACACATATATTCTGTCGACTATACTTGTGTCGACACATAGTTGTCGAGACATTATAAGTGAGTGTCGACACTTTTCAACAGTGTCGACACAATTTAAGTATTTTGACGCGCCGTTTCATCTTCGATTCTAGAAAGGTATAAATTGGTTTTCGTCATTGTTTGTCGACACGCTCACCAAAGTTTCGAGACCAAACTTGTGTGTCGACATCTATCTTCTCTAAATTCAAATTTCTTCAAACCCTAATGGCGCCCAAGCTAGAAGAGAATGTTAATGAAGGATATGAACTCGTGCGGCATGCCTTTGATGACGCGGAACCTGAAATCAAAGGTGTAGTAACCCTAATAGCTGAAACTGGACTAGAATACCTTGTTTCAGAACCCATCAAGATCTGGAAGAAGGAGGTTCTGGAATTTTTGAGTGCAGCTTCACTTGACGACTCTGGCCTCAAGATTAAATCCAGAGTTCATGGAACTAAAGTCAAGGTCTCACCAAAAAGTCTGAGGAAGATACTTCAACTACCTAGAACAAAGGAAGAAGAAGATGTATCTGCTTCTAAGACTAGAGAAGCATTGAGATGGTGTGGACTGGATTCAAATCTGAAAGTTGGATCTGTGTTCAATAGAAAGGGAATGAATATGCAAGATAAGTTTCTATCTGAAATTGTGGGCAAGGTCATACTGAGCAAGCCTGGTGGGCATGACAGAATTTCAGCTCACATGTTCAGTCTAATGACAAGGATAATCTTCCATCTTAATACTGATTGGTCTGCAGTATTGTTTGATAAGATTAAAGAGAGCCTGAAGAAGCCCAATCTGGGCAGAATTCTGAGTTTATACCTAGCTGGAAGTATTCCAGAGGTGATGAATCAAGCAGCTGGATCTAAGATTAACCACATGAGGAGAGTGGACTTGAGAATCTTCTCTAGGTGAGATAGAGTACTGACCAAAGAACTGCCATCTCCAGTAAAGGACACACCCCAGAAGAAGAAGAAGAAGAAGAAGAAAGTCACTGTGACTCAAGAATCCTCAAGCAGCTCTGAAGAGCAAGTTGTCTTTACTCCTGATGATGAAGAAACTGGAAATGCTGGTCAGTCTCCAGCAAGACAAGAAGAAGCACAGAGGTAGGGGGAGCTACCACCAGCAAGCCCAATTCACCTGGATCCACCCCAGGGGGAGCCTCTACTTGTGGAAGAGCCAACTCCACTAGAGAGTGAACAAGCTACACAAACCATACTAGAGGTATTAACTGACATTAATCAATTAGATTTCCTTATAGAGGATGAAGTTTTGTCTGATTCATTACATAATATTCATCAGTAAACTCAGATACTCCCTCAACCCCAAGATGTTGTCATGGAGGACACATCTGTAGCTGATCAAGTGGTTGATGAGATAAGAGATTCTCCAGCCCTTCCTCAACAGGAATTTACATTAGAGGAGTTGTTCCCTGATCTTCTACAAACAGATTTTGAGAAAGAGAAAGCTGCTGCTGAGGGGGAGGAGATCCATGTTGAGGGGGAACATGTGGAGACTGTAGAGGAAACTGCAAGGAAGGAGACTGAGGAGCCAAGAGATGCTGAAGGGCTACAAAGGACAGAGAAGGATTCTCATCCTAGTCCTAAAGATAGAGTGGATATAGCTAGTACTTCTGCATCAGAAGATGAAGAGGTTGTTAGGGCCAAGAAGAGAAAGTTTCAGGTCTTCAAAAGAAGAAGCCAGACTTACAAAAAGGCTTTACAAACAATTGCACCACAACCTGCCCCATCTACTGATTACAGTTCACTGATGGTGGCTTTACAAATTAAGCTAGATGAGCAAAGACAAGCTCTAGAAAAGTATGTGGATGAAGGGAATAAATCTCTGCAGTTTGATCTGGCCCAAGACATCAAGTCAATCAGATTTGAAGTGAATCTGAACAAGAAAGAAATGACTGACTGCTTCCATAAGGGAGGGAATGCAGTAGTCTATCTGGCCACACATCAAGAGAAAATAAAGACAAAACTTGATGAGCTAGAAGTGAAGCAAGGCTATGTACTGGAGAACCAGATAAGAATGAATGATAATCTCACAGCTTCTCATAATGCCATAGTAACTGAAATGAAGAATATGGCTACTGGTCAGACTACAGCAAGTGATACTACCAAGGCTGCATTTGACAAGGAATTGCAAAAGAGCCTAACTGCTGTTAAAACTGCTATAGAAGACTCTCAGAAGGCAATTACTGACAAGCTCCAAAGATTAAAACCCTTCTATAAACATGGAGTAAACTATCTGAATGCACAGATAAGGTTCCAGAAAGATGATCTGAGGGATCACATTGAGAGAGAAGTCATAAAGGGGGAGAGGATATTAGTCAAGGTTGGCTCTGATCATGCAAAGTGGATTTCAATTTCCATCAGAGCCACCCTTGGATATCCACCTTTATGTGATGATGACAATGTTGCAGAGTCTGGAACTAATCCTGCATACCTTGGAGGAGAGCAAGCTGAAGTAGCTCAAGTGATATACCCTCCACCAGACCTTGATATGATACATCAAGATATACAGTCAATGTATAGTCCTCCTGAGGGAAATCAGAATGTCATCATAGAAAATGTTGTTCAGCATGTGCCAGAGGCAATACTGAAAGAGCAAGAGGCCTTGTTAAAGGAACAAGAAGCTCAGTTGTCTAAGAAAAGATTCAGAGAGCAAGCTGAGTTAAGGCCTGATTTTGAACAATGGAGCCCCACCTCCAGGAATATCATTTTGACTGCTTGGAAGGCTGCTAAAGATAATATTCTGGATAGAGGCAAATGGTACTCTGAACAAGAGTGGAGGAAACATGAGAACAGACAAGAGGCTATTGTTCAATATAGAAGAAAGGCTAAGATGGGAAAGCTACCTCCTACTGCACAGGAGCCTAGCAAGTACTTCACAAAGCCTTATCATTATTTTGAAAGGCAGAAGATCAAGGCTGAAGAGCAGAAAAAGAAAGATCTTAAAGGGAAGAAGCCTGCTGCTGCTGCTGATGACACTGAAGCTCAAGTTCAAGCAAAGATTTAATCTGGAAAAGGGATTATAATCAAGGAGCCTGAGCTGCTTTAGGATAGAAATTTTTCTTAAGTTTACTATGTGTAATCAGTTGCATTCAACTTTCTGTAAACTTTTGAATAATGAAAATGTTGTAGTTGTTAGAACAATGTGATATGTGTTAAATCTATTACATTACTGTTCTGAGATATGTGTGTATACATGTTTTGTTTATACATGTTTATGTACTTCCCCTATCATTTACATCATACTGTGAATTTGTTATGTATGTTGTATATCATTGACTAAGGGTTATGACCTCTCCAAATAGGGGGAGATTGTTGGGTACATTGGAATATATGTACCTGATTTGAAGAAGCCTCACCCTACTCAATGATATACATTAAGGTGTATTTGATGTACTTTGAGTTTCTTTGTGCAGGTTAAGTAACTGCAGGTTTGCAGGAAAAGTTTCTAAGTCCATGTGTCGACACCTAGAAGAAAAGTGTCGACACTTAAGGAGACTTGTGTCGACACCCAGAGAAGCTGTGTCGACACTTGGAGTAATTGTGTCGACACCAGAAATGCAGAGTCGACACCAGAAGGAAAGTGTCGACACATACAGGCTGTGTCGACACACAATGAAGAAATGTCTAAAGAATCAGTGTCGACACTTAGAAGAGTGTCGACACCCAGAGGAACTTTGTCGACATCAAAAGTGTCGACACTAGGAGGCTGTGTCGACACTCAGCAAAACATCAACAAAGTTCAAGTACAAGTGTCGACACTAGGAGGCTGTATCGACACTCAACAAATTTCAAGAAAGTCTAAGTACAAGTGTCGACACTAGGAGGCTGTGTCGACACTCAGCAAACTTCAACAGAGTTTAAGTACATGTGTCGACACAAAGGAGATGTGTCGACACTCAGCAAAAGTCTCAACACATGAAGAATGAGTCGACACTATGAGGCTGTGTCAACACTCAGCAAACTTCAACAAAAGTTCAAGTACAAGTGTCGACACTAGGAGTTGTGTCGACACTCAGCAAAGTTTCAAGACATGAAGCATGTGTCGACACAAAGGAGATGTGTCGACACTCAACAAAGTTCAACACAAGAAGGCTTGTGTCAACACAAAGGAGTTGTGTCGACACTCAGCAGAAATCAGATAAAGTATTGAAGAAGTACTTGTGTCGACACCTTTAATCCGTGTCGACACATTCAACAGAAGGCTTGTGTCGACACACAGAATCAGTGTCGACACATTCAGAAGAAGCTGTGTCGAGATACAGATACAACAACACAAAGAGTTGTGTCGACACCAACAAGGCTAATATCGACACTTATTCTACTTGTGTCGACACTTAGTCTATCAGTGTCGACACTTTAAGACTGACTGTCTCGACACTTTCAGACAGTTACAGAAAATTCAAGAAGTGACTGGATGACTTGACAGCTGTCATTCCAGCCGGTTTACTGCAATTGTCAGAGCTGTCAGAAAGTTGTTAGAAACCGAAACAGTCAGTTACCTTGGAGAAAGTCTATATAAAGACCCTTCTCCTTCAACAGAAAGGCATAGATTGAAGCAATCAATGAAGTAAGAAACAACAAACCAGAAGAAGACCTTCAAGTGAAGATCTAAGAAGTTGGAGAGAGAGAGCTCCATCTAAGAAGACAGCTGTTGAACCAGGCTGTGAAGAAAGTTTCAGATTGAGATCTGATTCTTAAGTCAGCAGTGATTGAAGATCATCTGCACAGAGTTTCAACCCTACTGTGTTCTAATTCAAGAAGCTTTGAAGAAAGCCAAGGGAGGTTGATCTCAGCAAAGTTCTTACAAGAACTCATCAAGAAACCAGTCAACTCTTCTCTCTCATTCTGAGTTGTGGTTATATATTTTGTAATTTTAATTTCTTGTAGGATCCTAAGGGATCTGAGTTGTAAGCATGAAATTATAAAGGCTGAGTGGTAGGGCCATGGTGCCTGAGTGTAGGAGATTCATTTCTCTGAGTGTAGGCCTTGTTGAGGGCTGAGTGTAGGCCTTGTTGAAGGCTGAGTGTAGGTCTTTGTGAAGACTGAGTGGTAGGGCTGTGTGCCTGAGTTGTAGTAGTGGATCACTCTAAGTTGTAGGAACCTATTTGGGGTTCTGAGCTGTAAGATCTGAGGATCTGAGAAGTAGTGGAGAAGTTTGGCTGAATCTAGTACACTACTAGATAGGCGAAGGGGGAAAGTGGATGTACCCAGACCTTGGGGAACCACTATAAAAACTGTGTGTACTCTGTGTGTAACTGATTCTGTGTTTGCTGTTTAAAGTTCTGTGAATTCTATGATTAATTCTGCATAAAAGTTTAAAAAGATTAAGGTCACCTATTCACCCCCCCCCCCTCTAGGTGATTAGGTACAATTTCTTTTAGAATCCTTAATGCTCATATGCAACATCACCACTCGGACTAACAGTCGCGACAACGACTTCACCCACCATGCCTAATCCACTAACGGAGCGGATATCTTATGCAAAAACATGTCGGGGACGGACTAAATTGACCCGGAGGTTCCTCTTGAACCTTGGCGACCCAAACCTCTCTCATTTGAGAGTTTGGTACCCAAAAACTAGAAAGTAAAAGATGCTAAACATGCATCCTAAAACTAAGAGGAGAAGTGTCGTTACCTTCCGACCTCTCTTCCTAGTCATGGCAACTTAGCCGGATGAAAACCTTTGCAACGGTCTTGCCTCCACGGATTTGAACTCGGCTCATGATTTGGAGCACCGAAGCTTCTCCTGCAGCCGGATCTCTCCTTCACCTTCTTCCTTCTCTCTAGATCTTATAAAGAGAGTGTTTGAAGAAGAATGAGGGTTTCTATACCCTATTCTCGGACTTCACTCAGCAAGGGCAACCCTGGACCATCAGATCCCAAAAGAAGGAAGTGAACGACCATGATTCGAACTGAAAATCAAAACACCTGGGACGAACACGGCTTGTGACACGTCCATGTCCAAGGCTGTGTTCCCCAATCGATGCCGAAACCGTCTCACCCAAAGCAGAATACGGGCTCTAAACACGCCAGTGTCAGAGCTGACACGCTCGTGTCATGCAGTACACGCTCGTGTGCCTGGGCGTGTTCCTCCATCGACACAGGTCCAAACACAGCCCGAGAAGGACACGGCCTGGGACACGCCCGTGTCTTAGGCCGTGTTTGAAGTCTCGATGATCGTCGACTTCGCAGAAAAAAATTCGTCGAACACGCTCGACACGGCCTTGGACACGCCCGTGTCCCAGGTCGTGTTCACTGTCTCGACACATCGTTGAGCGCAGTTTGTCGACCACCCGGGCTCTCAACGAACCCGACACGATACGACCATGCACACACCCGTGTCCTAGGCCGTGTTCCCTGTCTCGACACATCGTCGAGCAAAAATCGTCGACTTCCCAGGCCCTCGATGAACCCGGCACGACACGGCCATGGACACGCCTGTGTCCTAGGCCATGTGACCCTTACCAAGACCAAAACTTAGCTCTCGACGCTGCTCGTCCTTATTTCGAATTTTTAGGCATTACACGTCCTGGGTACGCCATGATAACGGACGAACTGCTCCATGAATTTCCTAACCAGCACACCAACCGAGACATCCTTTCTGATCGGGATAAATCTAGATACCTTCGTCAACCGGTCTACAATCACCCAAATCGAATCATTTCCCGTCGACAATCACCATAAACTCCCACCTATGGGGCTCGTCTCGCCTAGCGAGGCTATCGCCTGAGCCATTGAGCCCTCTCGCTGGGTTTGTCTCTCCTGGGAAGGCTCTCGCCTGAGCCACTGGGCCCTCTCGCTGGGTCTGTCTCACGTGGGAGTGGCTACAACAATCCTGCGGGGTTTCTGCACTCTGCCTTCACCAGCTGGCACGCCTCGCAGTGGGTCACGAAGTAGGTGATATCCTTCTTCATGCTTGGACAGTACATGGTCTTCTTCAGATCCGCAGTCATCTTCGTAACTCCCGGGTGTACTGAATACCGACTGCAGTGAGCCTTCGTCATGATATCTTCCCGGACCTGGCCTCCCTCTGGTACGTAAACCCATCCTCTGAAGCACACTAGGACATCCCTCAGTGTGTAATCACCAGCAGTGTCTGCTTCTAAGGCCCGAAATATCAGCTCTAGCATGGCATCCTGCCTCTGCCCATCTCTGACTCGGTCTCATATGTCATATGTGGCAACCAATGACGATAGGTACTCTCGGTACAGCTCAAGGTGATCCTCGAACACCAAGGATATCTGCATCTTTTCCAACATCTGGACCAACTCCAAAGCCATCAACTGTGGTCCTGCTCCAGAGTTTGTGGCCTTCCGGCTCAGCACATCTACCACCACATTCGCCTTCTCAGGGTGGTAGTGCATCTCGTACTGGTAATCTGCTAGGAACTCCACCCATCGTCTCTGCCTGATATTTAGCTCGTTCTGTGTGTCCACATACCTCAAATTTTTGTGTTCAGAGTATATGTCGCAGTGGACACCGTACAGATAGTACCGCCAGACTTTCAGAGCAAATATGACCGCTCCCATCTCTAAGTCATGAACATGGTAGTTCTGCTCATGCTTCTTCAGCTGTCTTGAGGCGTACGCTATCACATGACCATTCTACATCAGCACTACACCCATGCCCTGGTAGGAAGCGTCGGTGTAGACTTGGAATCCTTCTTTCCCCGAAGGAAGGGAAAGTATAGGAGCCGAGGTGAGTCGATCCTTTAGCTCCTGGAAGGCCACCTCACACTGCGGGGTCCAGACAAAGGGCACATCTTTCCTCATCAGGGATGTGAGTGGAAGGGCAATACGAGAAAATCCCTCCACAAACTTCCGGTAGTAACCGGCAAGTCCTAGAAAACTCCACACTTCTATGGCCGACTTCAGTTGCGGCCAATCCCGAACTGCCTGAATCTTGGTCGGGTCCACTGCCAACCTAGCACCACTGATGATATGGCCTAGGAAAGCCACCTCCCTCAACCAGAACTGGCATTTGCTGAACTTCGCATAAAGCTGATGCTCTTGTAGTCTCTCTAGGATCAGTGTCAGATATTGTGTGTGCTCCTCCTCTGTCCTCGAGTAGATGAGGATGTCATCAATAAACAAGATGACGAACACATCCAAATATGTCTCGAACACCCGATTCATGAGGCTCATAAATGCCGACGGTGAATTCATGAGCCCGAAGGGCATCACGGTAAACTCGAACAACCCATATTTGTTACTGAAGGCAGTCTTTAGAATGTCCTCCTCCTGGATCCGCAGCTAGTAGTATCCTGACCTCAAATCCAATTTTGAAAAGAAATGCCCTCCAGCTGATCGAACAGCTCATCTATCCTTGGAAAGGGATAGGTATTCCGGACTGTCAGTCGATTCAGTGCTCGGTAATCAATGCACAATCTAAGTGTCCCGTCCTTCTTCTTGACGAACAACATCAGGGCTCCCCATGGTGAAGAGCTTGGTCGGACAAATCCGGCTTCCACTAGTTTCTGGAGCTGGATTCGAAACTCTGTCAGCTCCTTCGGGGCCATCCGGTAAGAGGCTCTAGATGCCGGCTTAGCTCCTCGCACAAGCTGTATCCGAAAATCCTGCTCCCGGTACGGGGTAGCCCTGACAGCTTCTCTGGGAATACGTCGGCAAAATCTCGCACCACCGGGATATCCGAGATGGAACACTTGGCCTCAGCCATTTCAAACAACACTTCATAGACTTCCTCCCCCTGCAAGTGGGCCTTGATTGCCTGCACAGATGACAATAAGAGAGGGGGAATAAGTCTTAATACCTTCGATGATGATGTAGTGTTGGGTATTGTATCCACAATGTACCTGATTTGAAGAAGCCCCTGGACAAGCTAAGGTCAATAGACTATGTATTTGATAACCTTTTTCAAGTTGTACTTGCAGTTTCTCCACGCTAAGTGCACACCAATGTCAGGGTGCAGTAGGTCAATATACACGGATCTGCACGACGTAATCCCTCGTTGAGCAGATCAGTGTGTTGGCCTATGTGTACTCTCTCTATTGGAGTGCACTTACTTTCAAGTACAGGGCCGCTCATATGCAAGAGAAGACAAGGAGCATGGAGGATCAAGGAGCAGCTCCTAGGTGGAAGACGAAAAATCGTCCAAGGAAAATTCGACGAGAATCACCAAGTGATTCTCGCCGAATCGGCGAGAATCACTTGGTGATTCTCGCCGAATCGACGAGAATTATCAATGATTCTCGCCGACTCCTTCTGGCCATCTCAATATGGTGCCAAGTAAGATTCGGCGAGAATCGCTTGTAATTCCCGCCGAACCAATGGTCATGCAGCCCATGAATACAAGTTGAATTCGTTGAGAATCGACAAGTAATTCGACGAGAATCACAATCGATTCTCGACGAATCGTCGAGAATCACTTGATGATTCTCACCGATTCGTCGAGAATCGTCTGCGATTCTCGCCGATTTTTCCTTGGCGTTTTCTCAGTTAATTTCCTGAACCGGATTCTGCCGCTGTTTAATATCTGGACCGGGACTTGGGGGCTACCTCTGTGGGTCCCACAAACGGTCTTATTGGGGGTAGCTACAGTATAAATACATGGGTATTTTGAACAGTACAAAAACAGAGAAAATACGCGAGCTCACGGAAACCCTAAAATCGCGAAATCCTTCCGCCGCCTCCGTCGCCGCTCGCGCAAGTCCGTCGCCGCCACCGATAGATCTTCTTCCCGATCTCCGGCGACAGTAGCTTAGCAAGGCTTGAGTCTCACGAGTCTATCCAGAGATCCTTTGTCTCTCGATTTGTTGATCGGAAACACTTCCCATCCGAATCGATCGAGACGACCGATCCTCGTGTGACCGTTGGTAGACCGAGCTTGCTTCGCAACGAAGTTTGGATCTCCAAGTTCAGCAGCTGCACTTCATCGTAGCCGCCGATCCCGAAGCTAGCCGCCGCTCGTGTGCCGCCGCCGGTTCCGGGGAAATCCTCTCCAAGAGAGACCAAGGTCGTAGACTCTTCATCGACTTCAAGAACACGTCGTCGAACAAAGAGGAACACCGGTGTCTCCAAGAGAAGTTTGTATCACGTGTACATTCTACTTTTATTTCATTGTAAAGGAACTCTTGTTCCGTGTTGTAAGGGTTGGGTGCAACCCGATTTGTGGGAGTGTTGACTCTCACGTGTGGAAGGGCTCCTTCCGTTAGTGAAGGGATTGGATTTCAATCCCGTTGGTGAAGTGACCGAGTCGTCCCTTATTGGGGAGATAGGTCGAAGGGGGAAAGTGGATGTACCCAAGTCGGGGAACCACTATAAATTTGCTGGGTTTTCTGTGTGCTGTGTTTGTTGTTTTTATTGTGCAGGTACATCTGTAATTTCGCAAAAGAACCACACGTCACCTATCCCCCCCCCCCCATAGGTGCACATAGCCGACACTAGGTGGACTTTCAAGTGGTATCAGAGGGAGGTTCCTCAACAAAAAGGCTAACACCTTGAGGTGAATCCTGCCACTAGTGTCAACAAGGAGACATACAGCTACTATGGACGGGCTCAAGTACTCCGGCAAGATCCCAGTGTGCAACAGACTTAACTTTCCTATCTGGAAGGAAAGGATCAGGTTCTATATGGAAGCAGTGGACCCTCGACTGTTCATGATCGTGCTGGAGGGACCTTATGTACCCACTAAGGCCTCCACCATTGATCCCACCAAGAAAGTGCCAAAGACACTCTCTGAAATGGACAAGGATGAGATGGTCCTAGTGGGCCTTGACATGAAGGCAAGAAACATCCTGGTCAGCGCGGTTGACGACTCTATGATGCAAAACTTCAGCAACTGCAGGACAGCTCAGGATATTTGGCAGTGCCTGATCATCCTAATGGAGGGCACGGATGAAGTGAGGGATGATCGGAGATCCCTCCTGAACCAGAAGTATGAGGCCTTCCGGCAGGGGCCTAAGGAAGAGATCGGAGTCACATACGAGAACTTCCTGAAGATTGTTAACGCCCTCAAGGGCTATGGAAGAGTGTTCACCAATGGTGAACTCAATGACAAATTCCTTAGGTCCCTTACTAAGGAATGGGATACAAAGATCTGCGCCATCAGAGAATTTGGCAGACTAGCAGAAACTGATCCACAAATCCTGTTCGGGAAGCTGATGTCCTATGAACTTCAGCTGAACACCAGGAAGGCAGAGGAAGAAGCAGAGAAGGCTGCTGCAAAAGAAAAGACTGTGGCCCTAAAAGCCAGTCACTCCAGAAAAGGGAAGGGTGCGGTGTCGTACCGTGCCAGAAATAAGGAAGAAGAGGAGGACTCCGATCCATGCTCCTCCAGCTCAGAACTGTCGGAAGAGGATTTCTCCCTCATCACTCGAGAGTTCAAGAAATTCCTCAAGATGAGGAATCAAAGGAAGAGAGACGGCTCCTCATCCAGACATCAGAAGAAAAACTACTCTTCTGACAGGTATGCATCTAAACCTAACAAACATCGTTCTTCTGATATTATTTGCTTTGGATGCAATAAGCCAGGTCACGTCGTGGCCGACTGCCATCAAAACAAAAGAGATAAAGGGAAAGGAGAGGAGCTCAAATCCTCCAGAGATAAGAAGGAGCGGAGCTACATCGCAAGAAGACCAAAGACGCTAAGTGAGTCTGATTCCTCAGACTCCAGTGATGATGAGGAAGCCTACTTCGGGCTGGTGGGTCGCTCAGACTCAGAAGGAGAATGTCCCCCATTTACTGGGAAGGTAAAAGCTCACACCCCTCTTTCCGACTCCGACTCTGATCCTGAGTCTCAGGATGATGAACCTGAGGATGGCCCTTCGGCCCGCGAAGCTGAACTCCTCGAGAAGTATGAGCTTCTGCTCAACACCTTCGACGAGTGTCGTAAGAGACTGAGGGCTGAGAAGAAGGAAGTAAAATTCCTTAAGGGTGAGTGTGTATCCCTAAGGGAAGAGGTCACTAGTTTGATTTCTCTCCGGCAGGAACACCTTGACCTGACTTCAAAGCACTCAGAGTCTTTGCAGCTCCTTGATCTCAAGCAGGAGGAAGTCAACAAATTGGAAGAACTACTTGCGGCAGAAAGGAAGATCGTACAGAGCTTCTCTATGCCAAAAACAGTGCTTCCAGTCGTTGACACCTTCTCTGCTCAGGCCAAAGGAGCTGGCTTGGGGCATGTTGGGGCATCTGGTTCTTCATCTCGGAGAAACAAGAACCAGAGGAAGAATAAGGCCGCCAAGAAGGCCTCTGCTGATGAAAAGGGGAAGGCTCCTCTTAGTCCTGTTGCGTTCAGAAAGCCTGGCTTTCCTTGCAACCAACATGACTTTGAGTCAACATTTGGGCATCATTTCCGGCCCTCGGTTGCAAAGCCCAAGAGCCGGTATGACGGTTGGAACTTCCCCCGGAACTTTGGTGAGAGTGCCTTCAAGGCACCTTATGAGGAGATCCACATAGGAAATTATGGTCCGTTCTCTAGCGGCCATAATGGAAAGCAGGCGCCAAAAGTCAAGCCTGTTATTCAAAAGGTGACAAAGTCATGTGACTGCCATCACCATGAGGCCTCCACCTCCAGATCCAAGGCCCCAGCTGTACCCGTTGTTCCCAGGGTAAGGCAGGAGCCTCGGAAGAGATACAACAGGTTCGACTTGTTGGTGCTGTGGCAAAGTCGGTCACTTTGCCGTGGATTGTTGGTTTAATCCAAGGAACTACGAGACTCCCCATGTTAACAATGCGAGACCGACCACTCGTAGGGTTAACCGACCGAGGGGGAGTGTGCTAACCAGGAATCTAGGACCCAAGTTCGATTGGGTTCCTAAGGCAAATTAATTTTGTTTTGCAGGAATGTCCAAAGGCCACCAAAACGCCAATCTGGTATTTGGACAGTGGATGCTCCCGGCATATGACCGGGACAAGAAGCCTGCTGCGTGATTACACTCCAGTCGAGAATGGACCCAAAGTCATCTTTGGAGGGTCAGATCGAGGAGTCACCAGAGGTTATGGTATGATTTCCAACGGTATAATCTCTATCACCGACGTGGCTTATGTTGAAGGGTTAAACCATAACCTGATCAGTGTAAGTCAGTTATGTGATAAAGGTTATGACGTTAAGTTCTGCAAGGATAAATGTCTGATAATTTCACGTTCCTCCTCTGAGACGGTATTATCAGGCATTAGGAGCAGAAATATCTTCTGCTTAGATTTTCTTAGTATAGATTCATCTACCCCCGTATGCCTTGTGGCAACAGGCAGTGCTTCTCTTTGTGAACAATGGCACAAGAGATTGGCACATATTAATTATAAGACAATTAGTATGCTATTTTCTAAGAATTTAGTAAGAGATGCTCCCAGTATCAAGTGCATCAAGGATAGCCCCTGTCATGCTTGCCAGATGGGCAAACAGACACGGGCTACCTTTAAGAGCATTGCAGACAAAGACTCTTCCCGATGTCTTTATCTGCTACATATGGACTTGTTTGGCCCAATGCAAGTTCATAGTTTGGGAGGCAAGTCATATACGCTAGTGATAGTTGATGATCACTCACGGTTTACATGGGTGTTCTTTTTGAAACGAAAGTCAGATACTTTTGACATCTTCACTAATTTTGTCAAGCAAGTTCAGAACGAATTTAACTGCTCCGTGGTCAAAATCCGAAGTGACCATGGAACAGAATTCGAATCTGGTGCTATGACAGAATTTTGTGAAGAACAAGGTATCTTTCATGAGTTTTCCTCCCCGCGCACTCCTCAGCAAAATGGAGTTGCGGAGAGGAGAAATAGAACTCTCATTGAGGCCTGCACGACTATGTTGAAAGATGCTTCTCTCCCGGAATACTTCTGGGCAGAGGGTGTCAATACGGCATGTCATGTACAAAACCGAGCGTTGATCAACAAACATCATCGTAAGACGCCCTACGAGCTACTGAAAGGCAGGAAACCAACCATGTCCTACTTGAGGATCTTTGGTTGCAGATGCTATGTACTAAATAATGGGAAGTATCCACGTACTAAATTCGGTGAAAAATGCTTCGAAGGCATATTCATGGGATATAGTTCCCATAGTCGGGCATATAGGGTCTTCAATAAGAAAACCTTAGTGGTAGAAGAATCAATAAATGTTGTATTTGATGAAGGAAGCTTGCTTAACAGCAATTCTTCCAGTTGTATTCTTGAAGATGCAGGTGCTAGACTTGACCAGCTGAATCTGGATGAGACCCCTAAAGATGACGCACCCAAGTACGTCAAAGTTTCCACCTCCACGTCATCTGAAAATGTTGAAGATCAAGATGGAACAAATCTTCTAGAAGAACGAGAAGCACAAGAAGTAGCTGAAGCTCCAGACGCCAGACTTCTAGAGCTCCGTCACGTGAGGGATCATCCTAGAGAACAGATCATCGGAGATCCTCGTGTAGGCGTCAGAACTCGAAGAGGTACAACTAACGAAGTATTGCATCTCAGCTTCCTGTCTCAGGTTGAGCCAAAGAAGTTCGATGAGGCGAACAAGGATGCGGCATGGATTCTGGCCATGCAAGAGGAACTACATCAATTCGAACGTTGCAAGGTTTGGACGCTGGTTCCCAGACCATACAAGCAGAATGTCATTGGCACGAAGTGGATTTTCAGAAACAAGCTGGATGAACATGGTGTCATCATAAAGAACAAGGCCAGGCTGGTGGCTCAAGGTTACAGACAGGAGGAAGGGATTGACTTCGACCAAACCTTCGCACCAGTCGCAAGGCTCGAGGCAATCCGGTTGTTCCTGGCATATGCTTCACACAAAGGATTCACTGTCTACCAAATGGATGTGAAATCGGCATTCCTGAACGGAGACCTGAAAGAGGAAGTATACGTCGCTCAACCCCCAGGTTTTGTCGACCCTACTTATCCCAATCACGTTTATTTTCTTAATAAGGCCTTATATGGGTTGAAACAAGCTCCACGAGCTTGGTATGAGACTTTATCTAGCTTTCTTCTTGAGAACAAGTTCTCCAGAGGTAAAATAGATAAAACATTGTTTCTCCGGGAAGTCAAAGGCAAGATTTTGCTGGTGCAAATCTATGTCGATGACATAATATTCGGCTCAACGGACAACAATCTTTGCAAAAAGTTTTCCAAACTTATGCAAGGAAAGTTTGAAATGAGCAGTATGGGAGAGCTCAAGTATTTCTTAGGCCTTCAAGTGAAACAGTCTGAGGATGGAATTTTCATTTCTCAGACGAAGTTCACAAATGAACTCCTTAAGAAATTCGGTATGGAGAGTGCAACCTCTATGAGGACTCCAATGGGATCCACCATGTCTCTGGATAAGGATGAGAAAGGTAAACCTTTCGATGAAACCAAATACAGAAGCATCATTGGATCCCTGCTCTACCTTACTGCCAGTAGACCGGATATTATGTTCTCCACATGTGTATGTGCCCGATATCAGGTGCACACTAAGGAATCTCACTATGTCGCTGCAAAGCGAATTCTAAGATACCTTAAAGGTACTCCTAATCTTGGCTTGTGGTACCCGAGGAACAATGATGTCGAGCTAATAGGCTTTTCAGATGCTGATTTTGCAGGGAGCAGGGATGACAGGAAAAGCACCTCCGGGACGTGTCAATTCCTCGGCAGGAGGCTTATCTCATGGAACAGCAAGAAACAGAATTGCGTTGCAACCTCCACAGCAGAGTCCGAGTATATCTCGGCAGGAAGCTGTTGCGCACAACTCCTTTGGATCAGAAATCAGTTAGCCGACTACAACCTTCAGTTCAAGGAAGTTCCAATGTACTGCGACTCCTCCAGTGCAATTGCCATTGCCAACAATCCGGTGTCGCACAGCAGAACGAAGCATATTGAAGTACGCTACCACTTCATTAGGGAGCACGTGGAGAACAAGGATATCTCTCTCTGTTATGTCCCCACGGACAAGCAGATTGCTGATGTATTCACAAAGCCCCTAGACGAGGCAAAGTTCAATCTTTTCAAGACAGAATTGGGGATGCTCAATTATGAAGAATGAAGACTACAGAGGCTCCCACCTCGTGCATAATCTGAGGGGGAGCCGGGAACTCCAGCGTGAGTACAGATGCAAGAACTGAGGGGGAGCTAAGGGCCAAAGGTTCCTGACCCCGATTTGCCGAAGCCGAAAAGGGGGAGATCACCCTCTCGGGGTCAAGGCTAAGGTGGCTCCAGCTTGCTCCCAAGCACTCGGTATTGGTAAGGGATGTCTCCACTTAATGATGTTACGTTTATGGTCTTCAGTTGCTTTCCTTTTCACTTGCTCTATTCACCTTAGCTTGTAGGGTTTAGGCTTCTTCAAATAGGGGGAGATTGTTGGGTATTGTATCCACAATGTACCTGATTTGAAGAAGCCCCTGGACAAGCTAAGGTCAATAGACTATGTATTTGATAACCTTTTTCAAGTTGTACTTGCAGTTTCTCCACGCTAAGTGCACACCAATGTCAGGGTGCAGTAGGTCAATATACACGGATCTGCACGACGTAATCCCTCGTTGAGCAGATCAGTGTGTTGGCCTATGTGTACTCTCTCTATTGGAGTGCACTTACTTTCAAGTACAGGGCCGCTCATATGCAAGAGAAGACAAGGAGCATGGAGGATCAAGGAGCAGCTCCTAGGTGGAAGACGAAAAATCGTCCAAGGCAAATTCGACGAGAATCACCAAGTGATTCTCGCCGAATCGGCGAGAATCACTTGGTGATTCTCGCCGAATCGACGAGAATTATCAATGATTCTCGCCGACTCCTTCTGGCCATCTCAATATGGTGCCAAGTAAGATTCGGCGAGAATCGCTTGTAATTCCCGCCGAACCAATGGTCATGCAGCCCATGAATACAAGTTGAATTCGTTGAGAATCGACAAGTAATTCGACGAGAATCACAATCGATTCTCGACGAATCGTCGAGAATCACTTGATGATTCTCACCGATTCGTCGAGAATCGTCTGCGATTCTCGCCGATTTTTCCTTGGCGTTTTCTCAGTTAATTTCCTGAACCGGATTCTGCCGCTGTTTAATATCTGGACCGGGACTTGGGGGCTACCTCTGTGGGTCCCACAAACGGTCTTATTGGGGGTAGCTACAGTATAAATACATGGGTATTTTGAACAGTACAAAAACAGAGAAAATACGCGAGCTCACGGAAACCCTAAAATCGCGAAATCCTTCCGCCGCCTCCGTCGCCGCTCGCGCAAGTCCGTCGCCGCCACCGATAGATCTTCTTCCCGATCTCCGGCGACAGTAGCTTAGCAAGGCTTGAGTCTCACGAGTCTATCCAGAGATCCTTTGTCTCTCGATTTGTTGATCGGAAACACTTCCCATCCGAATCGATCGAGACGACCGATCCTCGTGTGACCGTTGGTAGACCGAGCTTGCTTCGCAACGAAGTTTGGATCTCCAAGTTCAGCAGCTGCACTTCATCGTAGCCGCCGATCCCGAAGCTAGCCGCCGCTCGTGTGCCGCCGCCGGTTCCGGGGAAATCCTCTCCAAGAGAGACCAAGGTCGTAGACTCTTCATCGACTTCAAGAACACGTCGTCGAACAAAGAGGAACACCGGTGTCTCCAAGAGAAGTTTGTATCACGTGTACATTCTACTTTTATTTCATTGTAAAGGAACTCTTGTTCCGTGTTGTAAGGGTTGGGTGCAACCCGATTTGTGGGAGTGTTGACTCTCACGTGTGGAAGGGCTCCTTCCGTTAGTGAAGGGATTGGATTTCAATCCCGTTGGTGAAGTGACCGAGTCGTCCCTTGTTGGGGAGATAGGTCGAAGGGGGAAAGTGGATGTACCCAAGTCGGGGAACCACTATAAATTTGCTGGGTTTTCTGTGTGCTGTGTTTGTTGTTTTTATTGTGCAGGTACATCTGTAATTTCGCAAAAGAACCACACGTCACCTATCCCCCCCCCCCCCATAGGTGCACATAGCCGACACTAGGTGGACTTTCATGTAGGAATCCCCACGCCTCACGGTAATCCTCTTTGACAGGCAGTCAATCTGAGCATGGTTCTAATACAACCATGTCATGCCTAAGATCAAGTCAAAGACTGACATCTTCAGGACCGTCGCTGGCGCTTAAAATGTCTTTCTGCCGATCTCCGCCTCCATGTTGCAGCAGGCGGTGGTGAATAACTCTGATCCGTCTGGTAGCTGTATCCTCATCATCAGGCCTATGAATCACTCTACGCCTTCCAGCCCTTCCATGAAGGCTTCCGACACGAACAAGTGTGAAGCACCCGTATCGAACAGGGTATAGGCAGGCTTGTCGCTGATAAAGACTATGACTGGGGTAGTTTAAAGTCTTAGAAATCTAATTATGGTTTTCTTTCCTAGTTTATCAGTTCTATATCCATAACTCTAATTATCTAGGAATGAGAAAACTTAAAATTAACTGGCGTACCTGTGATCACTTGCTCTGGATTCCATTGTTGAGTTAGATCCAGTGCATACACTTGCTCCCTCTCATGTATGCGGTCTCTGCCCGGGTATCCACGACCTCTGCCACGTCCTCGACCTCCAAAATACTGAGCTGGCGTGCCAGCTGGTGGTGGTGCCCCCCTTATGGGATAGTTCCTTCGGATATGCCCCACCTGATGACAATTGAATCACTCTGGCGGGGGATATGCCATACCCTCGGGTCTCTGCACCTCCTGCATCTGAGGTGGCTGAGGGGCCACCAATACTGGTTCCCTCTGCTCCTGTCTCACCTCCTGACGAGGTTGGTCTTCTGCTCTTCTCCCATCTGTGATGCGGCCCCGCCGCTGATCATTTCTGACTCCCCATCCCTGATCCTCAGTTGGCCTCTTTCGGCCTCTGGTAGTATGCCAATCTGCCTCGATCCTTTTCACCATCTCCAATATCCGAGGAATAGGCTCGTCGGACACGAACAACAGAGCCTCCCTCAGATCCTCTCGTAGGCCCTTATAGAACCTCTCAATGTAACCCACCTCATCCAACTGGTAAGAATCCGCAAACGGGGCTAGGTGGTTGAACTCCCGATGATACTCCACCACTGTCTTGCTACCCTGTCTCAACTGTAGAAATATATCCTCCAGCTCATCTCTAGCCGACTGCGGAACGAAATGCTCCAACAGTGCGGTCCTGAATTCCCCCCAAGCAATCTCTGCAACCTCTCTGTCAGCAAACGTCGTGTCCAGCGATGTCTTCCACTACCTCTTGGCATGGGACTCTAAGCAAGAGACAACCAGGGGCACCCTCTCCTCCTACGGGCTCCGTATCCCAGTCAGCATCTCATACATGATGTCCAGCCACTCCTCCGTCCAAACGGCTGACTCCATCCCCAAGTAGGATGGGGGAGAAAGTCCTCGGAATATACTCAGCCAGTTGGCCCCCGGGTTTGGCTGCGGAGCTGGAACCTGTTGAGCCCTAAAGGCCTCCAGGATAGCTGTCAGAGTATGCCCCATATCTGACTGTAGGAACGAAATGGGGACCAGGGGAGGTGGTGTAACATTCAGAGTTTGCTGGACTCCGCCCTGTGGCGTAGGCTGTGCTGGGGGCTGCGTAACAAACTCCATTAGTAAGTAATCGACTCAAACCTAATTAAAAGTGGACAGTTTACATGTGATCCCCCATATGTGCATATCATTGCTTCCGCTGCTTAGTTTGTCCCCAAACTAAACTCGTGTGGGGGTAACCCAGTGGTTGTGGACTGCAACTTTTCGATCTAGGTCTGCTCTGATACTACTTGTAAGACCCCCTTTTTTTGAAACACCGGGATCTTAGGCCCAGAACCGCCGCTTTGCGGTGACACCTTCACGCCCGGGAAGGTCATCACTACAAAACACCAATCCTGCCGGCCAAATCGATCACAACTGTAGCAAAGAAATAAAGGCAAGACCACAGAAATCATATATATAGTAAATAATCTCCACGAAGGGAGTGTCCACAGAAATAATAATAAAAGTGTTGAATCATGGGCTCATGCCCAATACATTAAGTCCTCACTACATATCTCTCATCGCGGAAGTAAAATAAATATAACTACTAGCGATCAGGACTCACAGTCCCTGCTGTCTGAACTCCGGTACTAGAGTGCCCCATCTCCAAGCGTGCCGACCTCCGGGGCTGCTCCTCCATGATGGGCTCCACGGTCCCCTAAAATGATGTGGTTCGAAAACCTTTAGTCTAAAAGACTAAGTCCTATCATCCCCCGCCCATTCCCCCATGGCTCCTAGGCACCGAGCGGGGGGAAGGAAAGAAGAGGGCATGAAAGTGGAGAATAATAAATAAGCAGATGACGGCGGAACTAATCTAGCAGTTCTATAGTATATAAGACAGTGAAGGTAAGAAAGACTGAACAAGAGAAGTAACCTTAACTTATATGAAAACATATAAGCCAAGGGATCTTTTGCGGGGCTCCTATTATATAAAAAGTCTCATACCAATTTATACGATAGGGTGTCAGTTTTCTAACAAGCATACATATAAAGATACTAAAATAAACCTTAACTTATAAGCACTCTCGCACGAACTTATAAACCAAGGGGTCGTTTTGCAGGACCTATTATATAAAGCGTACCATACCACTTATACCACATGTGTCGGGGTTGAATGCAATGGTTATGCTATGAAATACAATTATGCCATGTTGTGATCATGCAAGTGCAACACACCCACTCAACTCTGTGTACACAGACCTTTAGTTCCCCCTTTCTGGAACCGAACCTCCCAGGATACCTCCGTAGTGGCAAACGGAAGCGGTGGGTTGGGCCTCGCCCACCTCTAAACCGGTAATTGCACTACCAGTCAGACCTATCATACGCCTCAATGCTGGTGCACTAAGCGGAGCTCCTGCGTCCTCTTGTCGGCTGGCGCACCGGACTTAATTTGGCCAAGTGCTAAACCACACTTGCCGAGTCAACGTATTGGCGTCGGTGCAACGACTCTACAATACCGAAGACCCACCACCTTATACTTTATGCACATGCAACCTTGATATATAACCACCGAGCCAAAGCTCCTCGGACCATCCCGTCCGTCACAAACAATAATCGAGCCAAAGCTGGCCAGGCCAATCTGCCCATCTTAACAACCACCGAGCCAAAGCTCGTCGGGCCAATCTGCCCACCACCAAATCCACTGAGCCTACTGCCCGAGTGACCCAACCTACCACCCCGAGACACCGAGGTGAGTGTAAGTGAATCCCTAGTTATACTAGTTACTCTTGCAATTCAGTTTTACCTACAGTTTTGGTTAGTCCAGGACTGCTCAAGGTATTCCCCGTGAAGGGCTCTCGAGGGCACTAGTAACTACGATGAGATTACCCCCAAATCTCCCTTTCGCAAGACACTTACTATTATTGGTTGCTATCAAATTTCTCAAACCCTCACTTTTTGTACTGGATCTAACCCTAGAGTATTTGACATTTTCTCTACTACGGGAAAAACGATCTTCCGTCGATCCCGAGCACTACCTAACACTAGCCAATCCAACACTCTACTCATCCTAACTTCCAATAATGAACTTATTTTTATTTATCCAAACCAACAAACATCTAACCCCAACTCATGTGCCCAAATTCATATTTCAACATAACTTCTGCAGTTTTACTAAATGTAGACCAACTTAAGCTATACGGTGTGTAAAATGGGAGGTACTCAAAATAGTCATCTGACAACCCTATGATAATTATTTGGGGTCTATCATGACCGTTTTAGCCCAAATCCAGAATTTCATAATGTTCCTAATTTATCTGATAATTTATTTAATTATTCTAGTAATCCAAAACCCCAAATTGAACATGAAGTACCAATTTCCCACAAACAAATGCTCCACAAAATTTATGTTAAATACAAGATGATTATCTAACATAGATTCCAAAGTCTCTCAATTTTTCAGCATGGTTTAAACCCATAATCCTAATTTTAAATATAACCTTTAATAAATTATTTTAAAAGATAAGTACAACAAGAATACTTCCAAAAATTTTGAGAATATTCTAGGATGATTGTAAGGATATATAAATACTCTACTTCAAGTTTCATAATTTATCAACAAATCATGAGCTCTAAACAAAATATTGAACAAGTATCCAAATTAATGAGCTTGTGAAGTAAGTACTGTAATTATGTATTCAAAAATTCTAATAAAATTCATACATGAGCATAATAGTCTAAAACTTCCTCTGCCTAATTTTAATGACTTTCCAAAAGATAGTGAATTCACAATAACCAAATAATTAAGTAGTGCTAATTAATGCATTACAAAGGAAGTATTAAGAGTATTGATTCAAAATTCCCAATTAACTTTCAAGAGGTTCATACTAACCCTATGACCACACTACCCAAATTTTATTATTGTTCAATGAATTTTACTAACCTATTCTAACACTACAAAATTTATGCTCTAGACTAGGGTTAGGTTTTTGAGGGGCCTACCTATCTCCAAATCCTACAATATTTTTAACAGAGGGTTTTTGTTACCCTAGTACCATCCCTACCAAATTTCAAGTCCATACAAGGTCTTTTGACCCTATGCCCTTCACAAGACACAAAAGCCCTTCCTTAGGGTTTGGTCTTAGGTCCTAGGGCAAACCTATTCCAATCCATCCCATTTTCCATGGGAAGATGTTAAAAGCCATGACAAGTCAGTGGCCCAAATTTCAACATCTGTTGAGGTGATTTGGCTACTCAAAACCCAAAGTGCACTTTTGACCTAAATACCCCTAATTAGGGCTAGGGTAGGGTTTGTTCCTTTTCCAACCAAATCAGCTCGAAATGAGATGAAACTTTATACACAGCCTCCTGAAGACCCTAAGGACCACTAACCAAAATTTGGTAGGGTTTGGAGGTCATTAGATATATTAAATAATTCCTACATGAATTATTAAATTCCTGTAAAAACTTTAGGAAAATGTTTTTCAAAAATTCCCAATTTTGGATATGTTTTAGGTATAGGTATGAATGATCCCCATCCAAAATTTCAGGTCCTTTGGGTGGATGGATTGTTTGGGGCACTCAAAATAGTCTCTGGTCTAACATAGGTTAAATGCTCACCAAAATGAGTGTTGTGGTCAAACCACTTACCCAAATTGGTTGAAACTAATTTTAAATTAAAGTAAACTCATAGATCTACAATTTTCATGTTTACAACTTTTTCTGAAATGACCCTAAGTATTTTTAATATTTAATTTAATATATCCTAGTAAACAGGATAGAAAATTCAGAAATCAAAACTAAATAAAAGAAATGATCCAGCACGGATCTTAAAGCAAATCCAACGCATCCTGGTCATCTTCCTCCTCCAGCCAAGGGTTGTTATCAGCCCGACCTGGAGCTTCTTCCAAGCCATTTTCCCGGCCACCCGGCAACCTCCCTGGCCGGCCACCACTACCACCACCTTTGTTGAGGTGGGGGCTATCGCCGGGCGGCGGCACGGTGATAACTTCCCAAAAGAAGTTATCTAGCCACGTTTTCTGACATATTACTCGCCATATCTGACACGAATTAACACAGAAAGCTATAGAAATGAAAGTAATTGTTTGATTATCTAATTCAAGGCTAATTTGGTCTCTTTTCATTGTATGTTTACTAGTGGTGCAAGAGGAATAAGCTCATGGACGGAAATCTGCCAAAATATAAAAAATCTGGAAAAAGGTTGCAACGCACGAAAAAATAAATAGTTGCAACGTCTCACTTGCTGATTGGCAATGCAAGTAGGCACAGCGCAGGTGTTGCAACACCCCAAAAAAATGAAGGTTGCAACGTCACCTGGGCGGTTTTCAGATTTTGAAATTCGAATTTTGCCACCTTTTCAAATTTGGAAGGAGGCATCCCTTGGCATATCTGGAGGCATTTTTAAAGGACAAAAGCAAGGAAATATTAGAGGAGGGCTGGACGAAAAAATAGAAGGAGAAGAGGGAGCTTTTGGAGGAGAAGATCCATCTTGGGAGACAAACCCTAGGCAAAAAGAAGAAGAAGGCTACTCCGGATCGTCAAGAGCAACGGATTTTGCACTTCCAAGTGAATTATTTCCTGAAACTTTTGAATTTTCCGAAGCATGTCTAGTAAGATCCATCTAATTTGGTTTCATCTCTCCACCATGAACTAATTTCTTAGATCTTGTGTGTTGTGAGTACCTTACTTGTTGTGATGACTTGATTCAAGGTTTTAACTTAATGATTGTTTGATTTTCTATCTTTATTGGAATTGTGTTCTCTATTTGTGGATGTTTTGAGCAAGTATTCATCTTCTAGTTAGCATGGCGAGATTCGAGAGAGGAGTTATGCTAGTCTAGGGTTGAATCCTTTATATTACGTGGCGAGATTCGAGAGAGGAGTCACGTATTTCTTTATTCAAAATTCCATCTTTTTACTGCACTGCGAGATTCGAGAGAGGAGCGGTGTAAGTGTAACCTAATTTCTAATATAACTTCGGGAGAGAAAGAGATTTCCTCTTGAGTTAGCATTGTGGATTTGTGCGCTTTTCGTTACTTTCTTTCCACCCAAGTTAGAGATAACTGGGGGAATTTGGGTGACCGGATCTCGGAAATCGAGTGATAAAGAGATCCGCTTTTGCATCCCTGCAAGATAGAAGTCAAACAACTCATGAAATCTTTTTCTATAAAAAAATCAACGCAATAGGTAAGGGAAACCAACATGCAAGATTGCTTCCCTAAAACTTGGATAACAATATTTTCTTGTCCGCGCATTTTAGTTCTTGTCTAAAGAGTACTTATTTAAATAAATCTAGAAATTCACCTTAATTATTGTCTTGAATTTAGAAAACGGGAAGAGCTAGTAATTGTGATCACTAGGTCAATCACCTCCTCGAGGGAACGATCACTTCTCACTTTATATTACTTGATCCGGCACGTGCACTTGCGTTATTATATACATCTATTTCGGGCGTATCAAGTTTTTGGCGCCGTTGCCGGGGAGGTGCAACTGATTTAGTGTTATTTTCATAATATTAGTGAATCCCTAGTATTTAGAGATCAAGTCTTTTTTTTGTTTGTTTGATTGTTTGTTTGTTTGAATCAAGTTTATTTGAAACTCTGTGCAGTGTATGTCCAGGTATAGGCAAGTAGAATTATTGTCTTTGAATTCTGAAATTGAGCGTACATGTAGACAAAACAGGAGAGACTTTAGGACCGTTAACATTATTCATCCTGCGATGGATAATCATGTGCAAAACAACGTTGATGATAATGAGGAGCATGTTGAACAGAATGTTCAACCTAATGCTCCTCGCTTGACATGCTACGACTATAATACACCTCTAGGTGGGGGTTTGCATTTCAGCATTGCTCGTCCAGCAATTGCAGCAAATAACTTTAAAATGGACCCACTAATTATGCAACAAGTTCAATACAATAAGTTTGGGGGTCTCAATCATGAGGATGCAAATTCTCATTTAAAAACTTTCTTAGCCATCTGTGATATGTTTAAGTGTAACGGGGCATCCGATGATGCAATTATGTTACGACTATTTCCGTTCTCACTAGAAGGGAGGGCTAAGGATTGGCTAGATTCTTTAAATGATGATTGTATCACAACTTGGACGCAACTAGTCGAAAAATTCTTACATAAATACTTTTCTCCTTCGAAGACTGCAAAGCTAATAAGAGATATAACCACATTCACACAGGGAAACGGAGAGACACTATATGACGCTTGGGAACGTTTTAAGGAGCTACTGAGAAAGTGTCCCCACCATAGGTTAGCCCTACATCAGCAAGTTTCCACCTTTTATAATGGGTTGCAAACTGCAACCATGATCTTAGTAGACGGGGCTGCTGGAGGATCGTTACTTAAGAAGTATCCCGAGGATGCGTATGCAATCCTCGAAGATCTCACTGCTAATAACTATCAAGCCTATGAGCGTCAAGGGAACAACAACACGGTTGGTATCCACCAAGTGGACCAAATCACTTCCTTGGCCGCTCAAATGGCATCACAGTTTAATCTAATCAATAAGAGATTAGATTCATTATCACAGCCTTCATCTAGTGTTCCATTGACGGTGAAGCAATTAAATCAAATTTCTGAAGAAGCAAATTATGTAGGAGGAGCACAAAGGAAAATTCCACCTGGATTCGCCAACCATTATCACCCCGAGTGGCGGAATCATCTGAATTTCTCCTGGAAAAATAATCAAGGGATGAATCAACCACAAGGGTTTAATCAAAATATAAATCACCTACCTATCAATAACAACTCTCAACCCCAACAATTAAACCAAAGGAAGATATCAGATGAGTTTATCTTAGGCATGTTCCAAAAGTATGACTCAAGAATGGGAGGAATAGAATCTTCATTAAGATCACTAGAAACAACTATGGGTCAACTTGCAAATTCATTAAGTCAAAGACCCATTGGAACTCTACCTTCTGATACCACACTAAATCCAACAAAAGAAAATCATAATAATCAATGCAAAGCTATTGCCTTACGGAGTGGTGTAGAGATTCCAAGTGGGGAGGGGTTGCTTGAGAAAGCTAGCGAAGAAGAGGCAAGTAAGATGCCGAGTGAGTCGAGCATATTAGAGAAGGACGAGTTAGGTGAGAAAAAGGATGTGGGAGAGAAGCAAAAAGAGAAATTAAATCAAAAGAAAGACGTAATCTACCCACCACCCCCATTTCCATCTAGACTATCTAAATCCAAACTTGACATACAATTCCAGAAGTTCATGGAGATTTTCAAAAAACTTTCTATAAATATCCCATTTACTGAGGCACTTGAGCAAATGCCAAGTTATGTCAAGTTTATGAAGGATATCTTGGCAAAGAAGAGAAAGTTTGTTGATAAAGAGATAGTGGCGTTGACTGAGGAGTGTAGTGCTATATTGCAGAAAAAGCTGCCACCTAAGCTTAAGGATCCCGGTAGTTTCACAATTCCTTATTCTATTGGAGTGAAGTTTGTTGGGAGAGCGTTATGTGACCTTGGAGCGAGCATCAACCTGATGCCATTATCTATCTATAAGAAGTTGGGTCTAGGGGAGATTACACCTACATCTCTTACTCTACAGTTGGCCGATAGGTCTCTTGCATTTCCTAAGGGAATTGTAGAAGACGTGTTGGTTAAAGTGGAGAAATTCATTTTCCCCGCTGATTTTGTAGTACTTGATATGGATGAGGACAAGGATGTCCCCATCATTCTTGGTAGACCATTCTTGGCCACCGGAAGAACACTCATTGATGTTCAGAAGGGTGAGCTTATGATGAGAGTTAATGATGAGAATGTGACATTCAACATCCTCAAAGCCATGAGATTTTCGGATGATAAAGAGGAGTGTCTCTCCATTGAGGAGGTGAGTGCACCTATAAGGATGATGCATAATGAAAATAATTGGGAGCACAAAATTCTTAGTGCTTTAACAAATGAAGAAATAGAAGAGGATCCAGATTCGAAGGAAACTGAGGAAACGTTATGTACTCTTGAGCATTTACCAAATGCTAACATGTTTGAGTTAATAAGCGGGTCAAGCGAGTCAGAGATCATGAAGCCTTCTATTGTAGAGCCACCTATGCTTGAATTGAAACCGCTACCCGAAAACCTAAAGTATGTTTTTCTAGGTGAGGATAACACATTACCGGTTATTATTGATGCATCTTTAGTTAAGGAGAATGAAGATAAATTGATTGCAGTTCTGTGTGAGAACAAGAGAGCATTAGGCTGGACTATTGCAGACATTAGAGGGATAAGCCCTTCAATTTGCATGCATAAAATCCTTCTAGCGGAAGAGTCAAGAGAGTCAATAGAACCCCAACGAAGACTTAGCCCACCCATGAGAGAAGTGGTCAAGAAGGAGATAATCAAATGGCTGGATGCAGGTATTATATATCCTATCTCCGATAGTCGGTGGGTAAGTCCTGTTCAGTGTGTGCCAAAGAAGGGGGGTATTACGGTAGTTAGAAATGAGAGCAATGAGTTGATTCTCACTAGAACGGTAACTGGATGGAGGATTTGTATGGATTACCGAAAGTTGAATAAAGCGACTAGGAAAGATCATTTCTCACTCCCATTCCTTGATCAGGTCCTTGATAGGTTAGCAGGAAATGAGTATTTCTGTTTCCTAGATGGTTACTCGGGGTATAATCAAATCATGGTAGCTCCCGAGGATCAGGAGAAGACAACCTTCACCTGTCCTTTTGGAACATTTGCATTTAGGAAAATGCCCTTTGGATTATGTAACGCTCCTGCCACATTTCAGCGTTGCATGATCGCCATCTTTACTGAACTAATTGATGAGGGGATCGAGATCTTTATGGATGATTTTTCAGTGTTTGGGAGATCGTTTGATGAATGTTTAGAAGTGCTTAAGAAAGTTTTGAACAAATGCATTCAAGCCAACTTAATTTTAAACTGGGAAAAATGTCACTTCATGGTCAAAGAAGGGATTGTTCTGGGACACAAGGTGTCCAAGAAGGGTTTGGAAGTAGACCGAGCGAAGACTGAGGTTATAGAAAAATTACCCCCACCAACTAATGTTAAGGGAGTGCGTAGTTTTCTGGGCCATGCAGGCTTTTACCGTCGTTTCATTAAAGATTTTTCTAAAATCTCTAAGCCGTTAAGCCAGCTGTTAGAGAAAGATTCCCACTTTAATTTGGACGAGGAGTGTTTAGCCGCCTTTCATACATTAAAGCAAAGTCTAGTTTCTTCACCGATTATTATTGCACCTGATTGGTCTCTACCATTCACCATTATGTGTGACGCAAGCAATTTTGCTGTGGGCGCGGTCTTAGGACAAGTGCGCGACAAGGTTTTCCATACAATCTACTATGCTAGCAAGACACTGATCGACGCACAAATAAACTACACCACTACCGAGAAGGAACTATTAGCAGTTGTTTTTGCTTTTGACAAATTCCGCTCCTATTTAATATTATCTAAGGTGATAGTTTATACGGACCATGCAGCTATACGATTTTTGATAGAGAAAAAGGATGTTAAACCTAGATTGATTAGGTGGGTACTCCTCTTGCAGGAGTTTGACTTGGAGATTAAGGATCGTAAGGGGGCGGAGAATCTTGTAGCAGACCACCTATCACGTCTAGAGTCTGAGTATGGGAAGCATGAAAACATTGAGATTAGGGAGAATTTTCCTGATGAGAGTCTGTAGGCAGTATCGGAGGGGAATACCCCATGGTATGCTGACATCGTAAATTTCATTGTGAGTAACATTTTGCCATCAGATTTAAATTATCAGCAGAAGAAAAGATTTCTTCATCAGGCCAAGTTTTATCTTTGGGATGCCCCTTATGTATTTAGGCTATGCGCTGACCAAGCTATTCGTAGGTGCATACCTGAGATGGAAGTTCGTGATATCCTAGAAAAGTGTCATGCATCTCCTTACGGAGGGCACTTTAGGGGAGAACGAACTGCTATGAAGGTACTAGAGGCTGGTTTTTATTGGCCAACGCTATTTAAGGATGCTCACTTGTTTGTCAAGGCATGTGATAGATGCCAGAAGACGGGCAATATTCATCGGGGGGCAAGTATGCCTATGACCAATATTCTGGAAGTAGAGGTATTTGATGTTTGGGGCATAGATTTTATGGGGCCGTTTGTGAATTCTGGAGGAAATTTCTACATATTATTGGCAGTAGACTATGCGTCAAAATGGGTATAGGCCATCGCCACACAAAACAACGATGCTAAGGTTGTACTCAAGTTTATAAAAGCAAATATCTTTACGAGATTCGGCACGCCTAGGGCGATAATTAGTGATGGGGGCTCACATTTTTCTAATACACAATTTAAATTACTTTTAAAAAAATATGGTGTAACACATAAAATGGCCCTAACATATCACCCGCAAACCAATGGATTAGCCGAAGTCTCCAATAGAGAGATTAAGTCCATCTTAGAGAAGACAGTGAGTACAACCAGGAAGGATTGGGCATTTAAACTAAATGACGCGCTATGGGCTTATAGGACCGCTTACAAAACGCCCATAGGTGTGACTCCCTTTAGAATGGTGTATGGAAAGGGCTGTCATTTACCGGTAGAATTGGAACATAGAGCTTTTTGGGCGATCAAGAGACTTAACTTTGACTTTCAAGAAGCGGGTAAAATAAGGCTTCTGCACTTGAATGAGTTAGAAGAGATTAGATTTAACGCTTATGAGAACACGAAGCTTTATAAAGATCGGGTTAAAAAATGGCACGATTTGAGACTGCAGAAGAGAGAATTTAGAAGCGGACAACTTGTGCTTTTGTATAATTCACGCCTTCGATTATTTCCAGGAAAGCTGAAATCGAGATGGTCTGGACCATTCCGAGTTGTTGAGGTGTTCCCACATGGTGTAGTAACAATATGTAACGAGAAGGACGGATCAACTTTCAAGGTGAATGGACAGCGACTAAAAATTTATTATGAGGGTGGTGACCAGCGCGATGCGATGGTCATAAAATTTCATTGACGAGTACAAGGAGAGCCGTCTTGCCGAGACGATTAACTTAGGCGCTAGGTGGGAGGCAACCCATCGCTTTATGTTTAGTACTGTTTGAATTTAGTAGTTTTTCTTCAAGTTTTTCTTTGGTTTTGATTAGGAGAGTAGTGGTGGAGGAATGAATTCAAGTGCTGACGGAAAAATTGGTAGCAGCAGTCGTGGTAGTTGCAGCGCTGAAATATTTACTTTGACAGATTTCTGTTTGGAGAGTGTGAACCGCGCAGGTGTTGCAACGACAACAAAAATAAATGGTTGCAACACTTTAGTTCCGGGCTTCATATTAGAAATCATCGACCGGCTTTTCTTTAATAACAGTCGACCGACTTCCTCATTAATACCGACGACCGGCTTCCTCAGTAATTGGACGATTCCTGCCCTAGTTCGCGAAAATCCGGGAGGATAAGGCGAAGTCGGTGAGTTCTGCGGGGCGTAATCGGCGGCGTGAGTGGCGGCGAACTGCTAGAAGTTGATTCCCGGCGAGCCCATCGCCATTTCGCGACCTGACGACGAGTGCAACTTCGCCGGACCCCTTCCTACTGTTGCATCTCAGGCCCGATCAGGTAATTTTCGAAAACGCCTAACACCATTCTTATTCCAGTTCTCATCTCCATGCTTGAGTCTCGAATGTGAGGGTGAGGAGTTCCTGATCTTGCTAAGCCCATAATGTAGAAATGTCGACTAAAAGGAAAGGGAAATCGATAGCGAAGAAAGCGTCACGGTTTGTTAGCAAAGCTGCAGCATATAGATTTGAGAATCTAAAGACGTTACCAGTGATTTATGAAAGGGGATTCCTGATGGAGAAGCGAGCATGGAGTCTTCCCTACGTTCTACAAATACATGAGTTGCACTGGGAGACGTTCTGCCATCACCGGTCGGAGGCCATTCTATCCTGGGTATACGAATTCTACGCAAACGCTAAACAAATGGAGGATGAGGTCGTGACGGTACGAGGGAGGCTGATCAACATATCTTCCAATGTAATTAACGAGCTGTATGGAGTAGGTGCTGATGAAGAATTGGAGAGTCTGAACAATCAAATTACATCCGATGAACTGGCAGCTGCGATCTGCAATACACCAGACCCGGAATGGTCAAAGAGGTCGATGAAGGCGCTGAAATCAACATCACTGTCCAGGGAAGCTAAGGTGTGGCTTCTTTTCATAAATGCTACCGTTATGCCTACCCGCCACCTGAACAACGTCACTTTGGACAGGGCAGAGCTGATATATCACATTTTGAAGGGGATAGGATTAATGTGGGAGCTATAATTAGCAACCATTTGAAGATGAAGATACGGGAGGACAAGGCCAAGCTGCTATGGTTCCCAACCTTGATCACGGAGCTTTGTAGGCAGGCGGGGGTAGTCTGCGGTACTGAAGATTTGATTACCCAAGTGCGGAGGCCGATAACTGGACAGGTGGTGGAGGTGAATATCAAAGTTGGGACTGAGATGGACAGCGGTTCTAAGACACCTCACAAAAGAATAGGAAGTAGACCTTCAACGTCATGGGCCGGAAAGCGGGAGAATGTAGCAGTGCCATCCGGGGAAGGGGTCACATTGCATGAAGCTATGGATAGTATTGAGTACATAAAAGTATACTTGAGATGCCAGCACTGCTACTTCAGTTCCCGACTGGATATTATGGAGAGGAAGATTGATAGTCTCTTGAAGAAAGCAAAGTTGCAGGAGGATGTAGAGCCGTTTCGATATCAGTGGCAGTTCAACAACAAGGGAGAGTTGCTAGCAGCTGATGGAAGCACTCTCGACCCAACTGAATTGGATGAAGAAGAAAGGAATCAGGAAGAAGAGGTGGAGCCAGAAGGCGAGGAGGATCAAGAAATGAATGAACCCGAAGAAGACAATGAAGGGGGTCAGATTAGATCCTTTTGGCTTTATTTGTTTTTGGATGACTGTGTTAATGGTTGATGGATACTCTTTTGTTTCTTTTACGCTCTGGATGACCTTATTTTGAACTATTTTGTTTAACTGCATGGTGAATGATTACTCTGCACTACTCACATGATATGATATGATCTTGCGTAATTATTTGGACTCATTAACTACTAGATCTTTTGGAAATCCTAAATTTAATTTACCTTATTACTCTGCTCTTATGTTCAAATTGATATAACATGATTTAGGCTATTGCTATAATTAACAGTTATGATATGAATATGAAGGCGATTAAGTTATTCTGGTTCAGTGTTGTTGCTAATCCATGCAGTTACGAACTTTATTAGATTGCCTCCATGTTTTGTTCTCTTCTGTCATAGCCAAGATAAAAGTTGGGCTGGTAAATATGGTACGGAGTAATGTAGATCATCGGAGCACATGGGGAGCACATTAAAGAAACTCAAGAGACTTAGAGGAAATCATTTCCTTATCAGGGGAGTTTTACTGTTTCAATTTCATTTTTATTTAATTCATGCAAAGGCTGAGTAGTATAGATAGAATATTATTTCTTATATAACACATTAACCTTGCTAGGGCCTAGCAAGCCATTAAGTGTGGGGGTGTTGGCTAATATCGCCCCTGCAGTTGTGGTGGTAGATAATTTGATTTGATCACTCGTAATTGCAAGATTTCGTATATTGACCCGTACTTAGTGATAAGTTATTCTTGAAGTCCAATGATAATTAATTGGTACGGCTAGGGAATTCTAGGAGTTCAGATTTTGAATTTGAAATTAGCAAGATTTTTTTGATAAAGCACTCTAAGGCATTTGATTCATGCACATCCTTCTCCAGTTTTTGTTTACTTCTCTGAAAACTTTTGATATTGATTTCTAAAATTAGGAAATTGGGTGAGCAAGAACTAAGTACTAATGTGAGTCAAGATAATGTTTTAGTAGCTATACCATTTTGAACTTTCATGAAATTCTTTGATTGGTTCTGTATCATTTTGCTACCCACTACTGAATGACCAAATTCTCTATATTTCCCTAGTTTTATCTTAATCCACTAGTCATTTATTGGGTGTTCCAATTCAGCATTTATATTAAAAAAAAGAAAAATTGTGAATTGCCATAGTGATATGCGGCCTAAGTATGTACACGCCTATCTAGAATGATCCCAACTATGACTATATATAAAAAAAAGAGAAAGGAAATAATCAAAACTTTTGTCATAGTGATATGTGGCCTGGGTAGGCAATTACATACTTGGAATGATCCCAACTATAGGCACAATTTGTTTATATATTCAAGGCTTAAGGATTGAACCTCGTAATATGGTGAAAGATTGAGATTATTAACTAGGGAATTACCATGCCACTATTTAAGCCTATTCATGAATTGCCAACCAAGCCAAAGCTAATCCTATGCTCTTGTATGCTGATAATTCTTGTCAAGGCTAGCGTAATGACTTAGCTTATTCTTACCCTTTTGAATTATTGAGGATTTTCAATAAAAAAAAGTACGGGGGAGTAAATAATCTGGAAGAAGGCGCACACACTACACAAAATTCTTTAGTATGCTTTATCTTTTATCAAGCTAATGGATTTGTGATGTTTGAACTTTTAATAATAATCAAGCTTATCAGTTGAGTAAAGCGAACTTCTTGAATATCTTGGACTAATGTTGGTCAAGATAGGATTGTTCTGATTTGGAGAGTGATAATTATCGAACACCCATTTGAATTAATTATTTCTCTTTGCTCGGGACTAGAAAAGGTTCAAGTGTGGGGGTGTGATAACTTCCCGAAAGAAGTTATCTAGCCACGTTTTCTGACATATTACTCGCCATATCCGACATGAATTAACACAGAAAGCTATAGAAATGAAAGTAATTGTTTGATTATCTAATTCAAGGCTAATTTGGTCTCTTTTTATTGTATGTTTACTAGTGGTGCAAGAGGAATAAGCTCATGGACGGAAATCTGCCAAAATATAAAAAATCTGGAAAAAGGTTGCAACGCACGGAAAAATAAATAGTTGCAACGTCTCACTTGCTGATTGGCAATGCAAGTAGGCACAGCGCAGGTGTTGCAACACCCCAAAAAAATGAAGGTTGCAACGTTACCTGGGCGGTTTTCAGATTTTGAAATTCGAATTTTGCCACCTTTTCAAATTTGGAAGGAGGCATCCCTTGGCATATCTGGAGGCGTTTTTAAAGGACAAAAGCAAGGAAATATCAGAGGAGGGCTGGACGAAAAAATAGAAGGAGAAGAGGGAGCTTTTGGAGGAGAAGATCCATCTTGGGAGACAAATCCTAGGCAAAAAGAAGAAGAAGGCTACTTTGGATCGTCAAGAGCAACGGATTTTGCACTTCCAAGTGAATTATTTCCTGAAACTTTTGAATTTTCCGAAGCATGTCTAGTAAGATTCATCTAATTTGGTTTCATCTCTCCACCATGAACTAATTTCTTAGATCTTGTGTGTTGTGAGTACCTTACTTGTTGTGATGACTTGATTCAAGGTTTTGACTTAATGATTGTTTGATTTTCTATCTTTATTAGAATTGTGTTCTCTATTTGTGGATGTTTTGAGCAAGTATTCATCTTCTAGTTAGCATGGCGAGATTCGAGAGAGGAGTTATGCTAGTATAGGGTTGAATCCTTTATATTACGTGGCGAGATTCGAGAGAGGAGTCACGTATTTCTTTAGTCAAAATTCCATCTTTTTACCGCACTGCGAGATTCGAGAGAGGAGCGGTGTAAGTGTAACCTAATTTCTAATATAACTTCGGGAGAGAAAGAGATTTCCTCTTGAGTTAGCATTGTGGATTTGTGCGCTTTTCGTTACTTTCTTTCCACCCAAGTTAGAGATAACTGGGGGAATTTGGGTGACCGGATCTCGGAAATCGAGGGATAAAGAGATCCGCTTTTGCATCCCTGCAAAATAGAAGTCAAACAACTCATGAAAGCTTTTTCTATAAAAAAATCATCGCAATAGGTAAGGGAAACCAACATGCAAGATTGCTTCCCTAAAACTTGGATAACAATATTTTCTTGTCCGCGCATTTTAGTTCTTGTCTAAAGAGTACTTATTTAAATAAATCTAGAAATTCACCTTAATTATTGTCTTGAATTTAGAGAATGAGAAGAGCTAGTAATTGTGATCACTAGGTCAATCACCTCCTCGAGGGAACGATCACTTCTCACTTTATATTACTTGACCCGGCACGTGCACTTGCGTTATTATATACATCTATTTCGGGCGTATCACACGGCCACCGGAGGGGTGGTTTCCGGCGAACCCGACCACTCCATTTTTTTTTGAAAAAACCATGGAAAAGTCATCATCTGATCTGACTCATTTGAGCCTGATTCTAATCCTAAAAGATTCCTAAGATCTATCCATAGAAGAAGTAGAGGAGGACCTTATTGGAGGGCTGAAAGCAGGTCGATCTTCGAGTTACCATGGCCGGTGGTGGAGCTTTTCCGTGCTCTGCAACTGTGTAGCAAGAGGGCTCGATTTCTTGAGGAAAATGGTGGAAACTCCTGCCCTAAGTCTAGGTAAGCTTTTAAAACATTTAAATGGGAGAGAGGATGAATGTAGCATCAATGTCCATTAATGGACACTAAAGGGAAAATTAAAGTCATGGTGGTTTCACCTTCCCTAGGCATGAATCCATCAAAAAACCTCCCATAACTGATATAGGGAGTGAATCTCCATCAATTGGGAGAGGAAATGAGGAGTCAATGGCATTCAATCACCATGAATGGTCATTTTCTCCCTCTTTCTCTCTCCTCCATTAAAGGGGAAAATGGAGCTTTCTTTCTCCTACCCATCAAGGCTGATTTTGATCTCTCTTCCAGCCTATTAGCACCCCACTAACTCATGTTAATAATAAAAATTAGGTTAGCCCGAGTGGGGGAAATGAGTTTGAGCTTGAGTTAGCCCATTTGAGCTAGGTTTGTCCTAACCTTGACTAGGGTTGACCTAGGTCAAATTGACCTTTAGTGTCACCATCATTGGGTCCTTGGTGACCTATTGGACTCCTCTAGGGTCTAGGTAGGGATGGGTAGGGTTGACATGGTACTCAGAAGGCCACTTGCCCCTTAGTTAGGGCACTTTGACCATTTTAGGGCTAAGGTTGACTTGGGTCAACTTAGGCTCTGGAGTTGACCCCAATGGGTCCTAGGTGACCCATTGACCTCACCCTAAGGTTAGGAGGCCATGAGTGGGATCCACTTGGCTAAGGGGAGGTCAGTTGACCCAATATAGGTCAGTTTGACCCATTTAGGGTTAGAGTTGACTTTGGTCAACTTAACCACTTTGACTGCCCTCCGTGGGTCCCTAGTGACCCATTGACCCCACATTAGGTCTAGGAAGACCATGGTAGGGTTGGTTGGGCTTTACTAGGGCATACTGCCCTTAGTTAGGGCTCCTTGCCTAATTTAGGCTTAGGGTAGTTCTAGGTCAACTTGGTCACCCTGAGTCGACTCCAATGGACCCTTAGGGCTCTAATGAACCACCCAAAGGATTGGTGAGATCATGGTGGGAACTTAGAGTCATGGTAAGCCTCATGGTCATCTTAAACTAGGGTTTAGAAATCTACTATTTACAGACCATAGTGATCTCACTTACATTCCCAGGTTCACTTGGCCTTCTTGGGATTCCTAGGGTTTTGTCATGACCTAGTCATGACAAAACCACTCCTAGGGGTCTAGTTGTTTGAGGGATGTTACAGGGCAGTAGGAAGTTCAACATTTTATTCAATGGACATGAGGCCAATGTAGACATCCTCTTCTTCTGGTTCTGAAGATTCAGAATCACTGTCTGATAGGCTGACAGTCTTCTTGGCCAAGAAGCTCTTTTTAGCCTTCTTGAACTTGTGATGGTTTTTGTCATCAGACTTCATTTGCTCCTTCCTCTTAATTGGACAGTCAACAATGACATGTCCACTCCTATTACAACAGTAACAAACAATATTAATCTTAACATATTTTTTTTGTTTGGAGTCATACCTTTCCCCGGAGGGGTCAATTCTGGACTTGTCTTTGCTGGAGTGTGGCTTTCTTGATGAAGATATTGAAGAGCCATTGTTCTTCCATTGTCTTTTCCTGCTCAGCAACTACTTGAACTGCTTAGAGAACATTGCTAGTTCTCCATCTGATAGTTTCTTCCCAGAGGAGCTGGGTTCTGAGCATTCTAACTCAGCAACTCTCCATGGAGGAGAAAGAGACTTTTCCCTGCTTCTTCTTGTGGCTTCAGCTCTGAATGCCACTGACTTCTCTCTGCTGAGAGATCTGACTACATCTCATGGGATAACAGCTTCCCAAACAAGTTCTGAGGCAGAGTGTTGGCCAGGTTGCCAACTTCTCTGATGGCACAGATCTTGATATCTCATTCCTTATTTAAGGATCTCAAGACCTTGTCATTCAACTCATAATTAATGAATTGTCTACCATAGGTGATTAGACTGTTCACTATCATGAAGAACTTTTCATAGCATTTTGCTATGGAGTCCTTCTTACCTTGCTTGAATGCTTCATACTGTTGATTTAAGAGTCATTTTTTTCATACCTCACCTCATATGTCCCCTCCATGTAGACAATGAGAGAGTCCCATATTTTCTTGGTTGTCTTGCAGTGGACAAGATTCTGGAAGGTTGAGTCATCTATGGTATTGACAATGATATTCTGTGCCATTTTATCCATAATTGCCAGGATGACCTCATCCTTGGTCATCTCAGGGTACTGTTTAGGAGTCTGGTCATTTGCATCCAGGACAGATATCTTCAAGGGAATGAAGGGTCCCTCTTAGACTACGATGAAAATCCTTGGGTCTGAGGCTTCCATGAATAGCTTGACCCTCTCTTTTCAAATCCCAAAATTTTCCTTTTGGCAGATATGGAGCTTCGTGGAGCTCAACTTCTTGTGATTCTCACCTAAACCCATGTAGCAAATCTTTAGCTACTCTTGGAGATCTATTCAGACTGTTAAGTCCCTTTTGAACAACCTCCCTCTGATACCACTTGAAAGTCTTTGTTTCAAGAGTAGCTATACAACTAGAGGGTAGGGGTGAATGGGTTTCTTAGTCTTTAAGACTATCTTTTTCTTTAGCTGTATTGTGTGTTCAGTTAGTTTAGTCAGGTTTCAAGAATTGACACCAACACAAGTATTTATAGTGATTCCCCAAGGTATGAGTACATTCACTGTCCCTCCCACCTTTATAACAGTGTGTTAGACAAGACAATCTCGACCAAGACTTGGCTCAATGAGCTTACAATACAGATCCCTCAAGATCTCTCAGATTCCTCCAAGTCCTACCTCAGGCCTAAGGCCCTACCCTGAAAGGTAAAATCTCTTACAGCTCAGTGATCTTTCTGATCACCTACCTCAAACTTAACATAAAGTCCTACACTCAGGCTAGGAGGATAACCCTATACTCAGATCCACCACAGGAACCTGCCTCAGAGAATAAATCTCCTACCTCAGGCACACAAGCCCTACCTCAGGTCCACAGAAGGATCCAACAACTCAACCTTTATATTTCAAGCTTACAACTCAGATCAAGAATGATCTTACAAAAAGAGTGAGTTTGTTGTTGATGACTTGCTCTAGAGAAAGTGTTCTCTATGTTTCTCTCTGGACTAAGTGAGCTCATCCCAACAACACCAAGGAAGTAGATCTTCAGGTTGGTTCAGCTTGTACTGGGAAGAAACTGCAGTGCACTTCTTCTTCAAGCCTAGATTCTAAGAGTTTAGAGCTGAGGCTTTGAAGATGATCAGTAGCTGAGAGCTTGCTCTACTTCTCCTTCTTCAAAAAAGAGCTGTTGAAGATGCTGTTGAAGATGATCAATAGATGAACTGCTGTTGAAGATTAGTTGAACCTTCAATGATTAATTTCCTCAACAACTTCTTTTTTTGTTGTTCATAGACTTTAAGTAAGAGCTTCTACTTGGCAATCTTCCACTTCGTTAAGAGGAAGAAGATGATTGGAAAAGCTCTGTATCCAAAAAAAACTTCTTTCTTCTTTCTCGGGACTCTACTTTTGTATCCCGTCGTCCAACATCTCTTTATGTAGTATGGTCCATCGAAATGGGCAATTGCAGCACAACTTTTGCATTAACTTCAGTACTAAAGGCAAGCGGCCTCTTTTGTCTTCTAGCATTCAAATCCAACGATATTTAAAATTCTACTGACGTCAGCATGACTCAGCTCTTGTGGATTTAGCAAATTCCAAACAACCTGCACAGGCATTAAGTGATGCCTTGTCACTCAACACAAAAGTACTTAGCTGAATTTTGTATCTTTAGGCGTTGAGTGAACTTTCATCACTCAATACATATAGATATTTATAGTCTAATTGTATAGGCATTGAGTGATCCTTCATCACTCAACACATCTGGACTTAGTTGATTTTTCTCTGAATGAAGACGTTGAGTGCAGCTTCTTCACTCAATACTTTCTGTCATTGCCTGGCTTCTTGATGAGGCATTGAGTGACATGTCTTCACTCAATGCTTCTATACTTGGACAAAATTTCTATTGAGTAGTCGTTGAGTGAAATGCCTTCACACAACCCTTCTATCTTTAGACAGATTTCTTGACAACAACACTGTGGATTTGACTGCATGTAGTTCTATCAATGCATTTAGCCTCTCGGCGTTGAGTGAACTGCCTTCACTCAATGCTTCTGGACTTCGCCAGATTTCTGCTTTGCCAGCATCCTGCCATGAGTCCATTTGTCATTGTGAATCATACTACCTGTCAAATCAGTACAACAGAAAACAACTTGCATACATTGAACTTAGAGCATACATCAAATACAATCATGTGTATAGCATTATCTAGTGGGCCTTCTTCAAATTTAGGATATTGTGATCAATGGACCCAACATGTTTCTTATGAAGAACAAATCCGAAACCGTTGAAAATTTTAAAGAGTTTAAGAATGAAGTGGAGAACCAATTGGGAAAGATGGTAAAAGTACTCCAATCTGATTGAGGTGTTGAATATCCGAGTCATGAATTTTGTGATCATCTGAAAGAGTGTGGTATTGTATCACAACTCACTACACCGTGAACATCAAAACATAATGGTGTGTTTGAGATGAGGAACTGTAATTTGTTAGACTTGGTACGGTCGATAACGAGTCATGCATATTTGCATGTTTTTTTAGAGATTTGCTTTAGTGGCACCTACTTTCATTTTAAATCATGCTCTAACAAAAGCGGTTCTAAAGACATCATATGAGATATGAACTAGGAAGCATTCCAATATGTCTTTCATGAAGATTTGGGGTTGTGAGGCATACATGCGACGTCAAATGTCTAACAAACTGGAACCTAAGCCAGATAAGCATTATCTTATGTGGTATAATAATGAAATCAAAGGGTACTACTTCTAGCTACTTTCTGAGGTCAAAGTGTTTGTCGCGAGTACTGATGTCTTTTTGGAGAAATAGTTCTTATCTAGAAATATTTCAAAGGTAGAACTTGAAGAAGATCAAGAACCACAAACAATGATTGAACCAAAATTAGAGCCTGAGTAAGGACTACAAGTTGTTGTAGCTAGATAGCCTGCTCAAGAATCACAAGTTCTATATAGATCTGGTAGAGCAATATTTGAGCTTGAGAGATATGGATTTCTCATGTCTCAAATAGGTAATGTGTTGTTTATAGATCATGATGGTGAGTCTGCAATCTACCAAGTGGCTATGTGTGTACCGGAATCCGAGAAGTGTCTTGAGGTCATGAAATCCAAAATGGACTCCATGTAGGCAAACCAAGTTTGGACCTTGGTGGAACCACCTGAAGTGGTACGACCCATAGGGTGCAAGTGGGTCTTCAAGAAGAATACTAACATGAATGAGAATGTACAGACATTCATAGGACGACTAGTGGCTAAATGTTTCAAGCAAATTCATGGTGTTGACTATGATGAGACCTTTTCCCTATTGCTATGGTAAAGTCCATCAGAATTTTGCTTGTTATTGCTGCATATTATGACCGTGCGATCTGACAAATATATGTCAAAATGACTTTCCTTAATAGAAACCTCTTTAAGGAAGTGTATATGACGCAACCTGAGCGTTTTGTATCTCCAAATGAAGCCACTAAAATATGCAAGTTGTAGAGATTCATTTACGGATTGAAACAAGTTTCTCGAAGTTGGAATCTACATTTTTATGAGAAAATCAAAAAGTTTGCTTTCATTAAGAATGAAGATGACCCTTGTGCTTACAAGAGGATTAGTAAGAGCATTGTTACTTTCCTGATATTATATATAGATGACATACTACTGATCGAGAATGACATTCCGACCCTACAAGCAGTTAAGAACATCATAGAGAACTGCTTTTCTTTGAATGACTTGGGTGAAATAACTTATATACTCGATATTAAGATCTATATAGATAGATCAAAAAAGTTATTGGGTTTGACCCAAAGTATATACATTATGAAGATGTTGAAACGATTCAGCATGCTTGAGTCCAAGAAGGCATTCTTACCCCTGTCTCATAGTGTGAGTCTCTATAAGGACCAATGTCTGAAATATTTGGACGATAAGAACCATATGAAGTTGATTCTATATGCTTCCACAATTGGATCAATCATGTATGTGACATTATATACTCGACCCAATGTCTCTTATGCTTCAGCATGACAAGCAGATATCAGTCTGATCCCGGTAATAGTTACTGGACAGCAGTCAAGAATATCCTAAAGTACTTGAGAGGGACTAAAGATGTATTACCGATATTTGGTGGAGATGAAGAGCTCGTTGTAAAGGGTTACACACATATTAGCTTCCAAACTGATAGGGATGACTCAAAGTCTCAATTAGATTTTATCTTTTACCTGAATGGAGGAACTGTAAGCTGGAAGAATTCCTAGCAGAAGACAGTTGCTAATTTTACAACTGAAGCTGAGCATATTATTGCTGCAAATGCGACGAAGGAGGCAGTGTGGATTAAGAAATTCATTAATGAGCTTGATGTAGTTCCTAACATTATTGATCCCATAATTCTTACTGCAACAACAATGGTACTATTTCATGGGCTAAGGAACCTAGATCTCATCAACGCTCCAAGCACATACTCCTATGGTTCCATCTTATTTGAGAGATTGTCGATCAATGAGAAATGAGCATATGTAGAGTACCGATTGAGGAAAATATTACGGATCCACTCACAAAGACTTATGCACAGAGAATGCATGATTATTATACTAGATCAATGTGTATTAGATATCTGAATGATCATCTCTAGTGTGAGACTTATGGATTGTATATGTGTCAGTTGTTATTTATGTGATGAATAGAGCATTGTATATTTTCTTTTATATTTATGACAACTTATTTTGTTATGTCAATTATTTTTATTTGATGGATTAATTAACATAATTAATGTCCTTAAAATATTTACTTCAGTAGAAATTCAAGTGCATGACTTGAATGTGAGGACATATGTTTATTAGAAGCTTCATTCTTACATGGTCCCTAGTCGACGTATCATCTTAGAAATCAGGGCGATGATGATACATTAAAACTAGTATGTGCATTGACTGATGACCAGTTCTCACCGGTCATGATATTATGATATCAAGTCATCACATATGTATTTGTTAGTGGACAAGTTGTACTGGACATACCCGCCATGAGACTATTTTGTGGATTATTATATGAACGTGCCACAAATAGATCTCAAGTGACAATGATGTTTGTTGTCCTTTGACTTGAAGTAACAACATACATCAAGTGAGGATGTGCGTACTTTGATGCCTTCAAAAGTATTTCTTGAGAAAATTGATGATAACAGTGGTACTAAATCATTTGGGTGTTTGTGTATGGACAAAAATGAGATTTGTACCCCTTGATGAAGTGAGATTGAGAAATGCATGACCATGCTTGGTTTAGTCAATATATGATATTGAGCTCATCAATTTCTAGAAGTCCATTCTAAATCAAGAAATTGAGATTGAATATTTATGAGGGTGACACAGTTCATACCTCTAGTTCAATCCAGATGAAAGGGATAACGGGACATGACAACACTGATACATTGATTACAAAAAGTTTATTGAGTTATGAACTATTATTGCTTTGACAACAATGATATGTTGCTTGATGCTGATCATTGCTTGTGAGAATTTTGTTGATACGTTCTAGATCAAGTGTGAGACTGTTAGTATTTTTATGATGATCTGAAAGTAATCAAGCAGTTAGTCTCGCTGCCAACGCGGTATGTGCATATATGGTCGCACATAAGAGTGTTTGGAGAAAGTTGGAGGATAAATTGTGTTGATCTTACTCATATGGGATATGGATAAAGGGCAGATCATATGACTTGAAGAAAGTTCACAGGTTGCGCCAAGTGCGTATCGATGCACGTCGAGTGCGTTTCAATACACGTCGACTAGCTGTCGACGTAACCGAGCTCAAATTTGAAATGGGTCCTTAGTCAACGCTACGTCGGCTTCTATTCGACACAAGTGCTCCGACTACGTGTCGACACAGGTTGCGTCGAATGTCGTCAAATGCTTCTCTATGTTGCGTCGAGTTCTTATCGATGCACGTCGACTGCAAGTCGACGCATATGGACGCAAGTTGAATTTTGGCGGATTTTTAAAAGGGCTATTGTTTGTTTGATATCCTAGGGTATAAATATACTTAGAAAAGGGTTTTCCAGTAGGTGAGTTCAATGTGTGTTTTTGAAACCGTCATTTGAGCTAAACCCTATTAATCGCCCTGAACTCTTCTTGTCGCCGCCTCTCCTAAAGATGAATACAACAATTTGTGGAGACGCAGAGATCACTTCTTCTCCGACCCAGTTGTTGTGTGACAGGTCTTTGGGATCTCTCTCACTCATGTGCATACCTGCAGAGTCACATATCTATTTATGTGTAGACTCAGCCATCCACTGTTAGGCAAAACTTTCTGGGCTGGATCTTTGGAGCATCTTGTTTGAGTGAAGACTCAATCCCATTCAGGCACTATGCACTTGTTGTTTATTCTTATTTCTCGATTCATGGATATCACAAGATTATTTACTCTTTTGGATTGTTCTTGTAATTTTAATCTACTGCGCACATGTGATATGTTGTTCCACTCATATATAGAAAATCCAACAATAGAAACACTAACATATAATGTGGTGTACCTTGGAATGGAGTAGTGCTAGTGGAGGAGGAAGCCCCTTTTGTATTGGATGTGTGGTTCCCTTATCAGTCATTTTTCTTGTTCCTTGAAGAAATACAAAAAAAGAGAATGGATACTAGTTTACGGCATGCAAATTTCTTCTTTCTCAAAAAAATATGATGATTGTGTGAGAAAAGGCTGTTGGGCTCAACAAGAGATCGAGAAGATACTGGAGAATACCTATGAATTGAGTTATAGCAGTCAGCATTAAAGGGAGCAAGCGTTGATCGTGGTGAAGGGAGTTGTGTTTGATTGAGCAGAGGACCATGTCGAATGTATCAATGAAGAGTAGTTGTGGGAAAGGAGAATGTAGGTGACCTTGGTAAGAGCCCATGGGAAGATAGTGAGAATACAATTACCTTATGGAGTTTGTGTGCAGAGCAGCGTTCTTTGATGACAAAGAGATCCAGAGCAAGGAGTAAGCCGGTAAAAGTAGGGCATGGAGGGGAAGGCGAAGGATAAGTGGGGTTGGTGGCAACAAGTTTGTTTGGGAAGGTTTTGTTTTTGTAGGGGAATTAATGCTCAAGGTCGAGGAAATGTCGACAAAATCTCAATTTTATTAAGAAAAGATTTTTTTCGAGGGTATTTAGGATAGGTTGAATATTATACCATCTGATTATTGAGTTCATTAAAATATAAAATATATATTTATATTATACAAGGAAATACTTTGAGAATTGTGATGTCGTAACTACAGGGGAGCATCAAAGTAATCAGTCGTTCATCGTATTAGCATAGGTTTAAAAACATTCCACTTGCTGTCACATAATTATATAAAAAAGAAAGCGCCGAGATTTGAACTACCGACCTACAACATTAATACAATACCGTAGACAAACCAAACCAAACAACTCTTATGTAACAAACACAACTTTATGATATATATAGGTTTATATATATATAATATACTAAAATTTTAAGTTGTAAATAATATATTTTTATATTATTACGAGTGATAGTACATCAGGGAACATCGTGCCTTCGCGATAGTACCCCAACAATGACGGTGTTGCAGGCCGGCTTTGCTCACACCCCTAGAGTTAACTACTCTGGCTGTCAGACAATCTTCTAATGCACTCCTGGGGTATGAGTGGAGGGAGCATCGTCGCACCACGACACCATCATGATCGAAATACTGTCGTAGTGTAAGTCCCCCTTCGGGAATTGGACACGTCCGAAGAAGTTCTTATGGCCTGAATAGTCATCTTACGGTAGTGCCAACACTCGGGCTAACCCCCATCACGAGATGTTGAAAGTCCACCTAGTGTCAACTATGTTCACCTATGGGGGGGGGATAGGTGATGTGAAGCGTATTTGCGGAATTTAAGACGGTACCTGCACAATAAAAACAAAAAAGCACAGCACACAGAAAACACAGGCAATTTATAGTGGTTCCCCGACTTGGGTACATCCACTTCCCCCCTTCGACCTATCTCCCAACAAGGGACGACTCGGTCACTTCTCCAACAGGATTGAAATCCAATTCTTGCACTATCGGAAGGAACCCTTCCACACGTAGGAGTCAACACTCCCACAAACCGGGTTGCACCCAACCCTTACAACACGGAACAATCGTTCCTTTACAACAAAAGTAAAATAGAATGTACACGAGATACAAACTTCGTTTGGAGACTACGGTGTTCCTCTTCGTTCGACGACGTGTTCGTGAAGTCAACGAAGAGTCTACAACCCTAGATCTCTCTTGGAGAGGATCTCCCCGGAACCGGCGGCAGCAATACGAGCGGCGGCTTGGTTCGGGATCGGCGGCAACGAAGGTGCGCGGCTGCAGTACTTTGAGATCCAAACTTCGTAGCGAAGCAAACTAGGTCTACCAACGGTCACTCTAGGATCGGTCGTCTCGATCGATTCGGACGGGAGAGATTTTCCCGGTCAACAAATCGAGAGACAAGGGATCTCTAGATAGACTCGTGAGACTCAAGCTTTGCTAAGCTACTGTCGCCGGAGATCACGAAGGAATCCCGATCGATGACGGCGACCAACTAGCTCGAGCGCGACGACGGCGGCGGAGCGAAGATCGCGATTTTAGGTCTAGGTTTTTGCTCGGCTTCTTTCTGTTTTTTTTCGTTCAAAATACCCGAGTATATATACTGTAGACAACTTGAATAAGACCGTTGTGGGACCCACAAGAAGAATCCCAAAATCCCGGTCCAGAACATTGACAGCGGCAGAATCCGGTTCAGGAAGATCCAGAAAAACGCCAAGTCAAAATCGGTGAGAATCGAAAGTGATTCTCGCCGAGTCGCCGAGAATCAAAGGTGATTCTCGACGATTCGGCGAGAATCAAAGATGATTCTCGTCGAATTTGCCTTGGTTGCACGCACTGCTTTAGGTCAGGTCGAGACGGCGAGAATCAACCAGTGATTCTCGACGATTCGACGAGAATCACTTGGTGATTCTCGTCGATTCTTACTTAGAAGCAGAGGTGCTCGCTTAGAAGTGGCTGGATCGAGTTCGGCGAGAATCAACCACTGATTCTCGCCGAATCGGCGAGAATCACTAGTGATTCTCGCCGAATCGGCGAGAATCACTTGGTGATTCTCGTCGATTTACACTTAGACAAATTTTCGTCTTTCCACCCATGAGGTGCTCCTTGACCCGTCCTTGCTCCTTGTCTGCTCCTGCATAGTTATAGCCCTGTGCTTGAAAGTAAGTGCACTCCAATAGAGAGAGTACACGTAGGCCAACACACTGATCTGCTCAACGAGGGATTACGTCGTGCAGACCCGTGTATATTGACCTACTGCACCCTGACATTGGTGTACACTTAGCATGGAAGAACTGCAAGCACAACTTGAAAGAGTTTATCAAATACATTGTCTATTGACCTTAGCTTGTCCAGGAGCTTCTTCAAATCAGGTACATTATGGATACAATACCCAACAATCTCCCCCTATTTGAAGAAGCCTAAACCCTACAAGCTAAGGTGAATAGAGCATATGGGAATGAAAACCATAAACTTGAAATTGAGTTGAGTGAGTTACCAATACCAATTTCTTGGGAGCAAGCTTGGAGCCACCTTAGCCTTAGCCGCGAGGGTAATCTCCCCCTTTTTGGCTTCTGCAAATCGGGGTCGGAGCATTTGACACCTTGCTCCCCCTTAGTTCTTGCGTCTGTGCTCACACTTGAGCTCCTTGCTCCCCCTCAGATCGTGCACGAGCCTGGAGCTTCTGTAGTCTTCATTCCTCATAATTGAGCATCCCCAGTTTAGTCTTGAAAATATTGAACTTGGCCTCGTCTAAGGGCTTTGTGAATATATCAGCAATCTGCTTATCCGTGGGGACATAACAGAGAGAGATGTCCTTGTTTTCCACGTGCTCCCGAATGAAGTGGTAGCGCACTTCAATATGCTTCATTCTACTGTGCGAGACCGGATTGTTGGCAATGGAAATTGCACTGGAGGAGTCGCAGTACATTGGTATGTCTTTGAACTGAAGGTCGTAGTCGGCTAACTGGTTTCTGATCCATAGGAGTTGTGCGCAACAGCTGCCTGCCGAGATGTACTCAAACTCTGATGTGGAGGTTGCAACACAATTCTGTTTCTTGCTGTTCCAAGAGATAAGCCTCCTGCCGAGGAATTGACACGTCCCGGAGGTGCTTTTCCTGTCATCCCTACTTCCTGCAAAATCAGCATCTGAAAAACCTATTAGCTCGACATCATTGTTTCTCGGGTACCACAAGCCAAGATTGGGAGTACCTTTAAGGTATCTTAGAATTCGCTTTGCAGCGACATAGTGAGATTCCTTAGTGTTCACCTGATATCTGGCACAGACACATGTGGAGAACATGATATCCGGTCTACTGGCAGTAAGGTAGAGCAGGGATCCAATGATGCTTCTGTATTTGGTTTCATCGAAAGGTTTACCGTTCTCATCCTTATCCAGAGACATGGTGGATCCCATTGGAGTCCTCATAGAGGTTGCACTCTCCATACCGAATTTCTTAAGGAGTTCATTTGTGAACTTCGTCTGAGAGATGAAGATTCCATCCTCAGACTGTTTCACTTGAAGTCCTAAGAAATACTTGAGCTCTCCCATACTGCTCATTTCAAACTTTCCTTGCATAAGTTTAGAAAACTTTTTGCAAAGATTGTTTTCCGTTGAGCCGAATATTATGTCATCGACATAGATTTGCACCAGCAAAATCTTGCCTTTGACTTCCCTGAGAAACACTGTTTTATCTATTTTACCTCTAGAGAACTTGTTCTCAAGAAGAAAACTAGATAAAGTCTCATACCAAGCTCGTGGAGCTTGTTTCAACCCATATAAGGCTTTATTAAGAAAATAAACATGATTAGGATAAGTAGGATCGACAAAACCTGGGGGTTGAGTGACGTATACTTCCTCTTTCAGGTCTCCGTTCAAGAACGCTGATTTCACATCCATTTGATAGACTGTGAATCATTTGTGTGAAGCATACGCCAGGAACAATCTGATTGCCTCGAGCCTTGCTACTGGTGCGAAGGTCTGGTCGAAGTCAATCCCCTCCTCCTGTCTGTAGCCTTGAGCCACCAGCCTTGCCTTGTTCTTTGTGATGACACCATGTTCATCCAGCTTGTTCCTGAAGATCCACTTGGTGCCAATCACATTCTGCTTGTATGGTCTGGGAACTAGCGTCCAAACGTTGCAACGTTCGAATTGATGTAGTTCATCTTGCATGGCCAGAATCCATGCCGCATCCTTGTTCGCCTCGTCGAACTTCTTTGGCTCAACCTGTGACAGGAAGCTAAGATGCAATACTTCGTTAATAGTACCTCTTCGAGTTCTGACACCGACACGAGGATCTCCGATGATCTGATCTCTAGGATGATCCCTCACGTGCCGGAGCTCTAGAAGTCTGGCGTCTGGAGCTTCAACTACTTTTTGGGCTTCTCTTTCTTCCAAGAGATTTGTTCTATTTTGATCTTCAACATTTTCAGATGACGTGGAGGTGGAGACTTTGACGTACTTAGGAGTGTCATCTTTAGCGGTCTCATCCAGACTCAGCTGTTCAAGTCGTGCACCTGCATCTTCAAGAATACAACTGGAAGAATTGCTGTTAAGCAAACTTCCTTCATCAAATACAACATTTATTGATTCTTCTACCACTAGGGTTTTCTTATTGAAGACCCTATATGCCCGACTATGAGAACTATAGCCCATGAATATGCCTTCGAAGCATTTTTCACCAAATTTAGTACGCGGGTACTTCCCATTATTCAGTACATAGCATCTGCAACCAAAGATCCTCAAGTATGATATGGTTGGTTTCCTGCCTTTCAATAGCTCGTAAGGCGTCTTACGATGATGCTTGTTGATCAGTGCTCGGTTTTGTACATGACAAGCTGTATTGACGGCCTCTGCCCAGAAGTATTCTGGGAGAGACGCGTCTTTCAACATTGTCGTGCAGGCTTCAATGAGAGTTCTATTTCTCCTCTCCGCAACTCCATTTTGCTGAGGAGTGCGCGGGGAGGAAAACTCCTGAAAGATACCTTGTTCTTCACAAAATTCTGTCATAGCACCAGACTCGAATTCTGTTCCATGGTCACTTCTGATTTTGACCACTGAGCAGTTAAATTCGTTCTGAACCTGCTTGACAAAACTAGTGAAGATGTCAAACGTATCTGACTTTCGTTTCAGAAAGAACACCCATGTAAACCGAGAGTGATCATCAACTATCACTAGCGTATAGGACTTGCCTCCCAAGCTATGAACTTACATTGGACCAAACAAGTCCATATGTAAAAGGTAAAGACATCGGGAAGAGTCTTTGTCTGCGATGCTTTAAAGGTAGCCCGAGTCTGTTTGCCCATCTGGCATGCAGGACAGGGGCTATCTTTGATGCACTTGATACTGGGAGCATCCCTTACTAAGTTCTTAGAAAACAGCATACTAATTATCTTGAAATTAATATGTGTCAATCTCTTGTGCCATTGATCACAAAGAGAGGCACTGCCTGTTGCCACAAGGCATACGGGGGTAGATGAATCTATACTGAGAAAATCTAAGCAGAAGATATTTCTGCTCCTAATGCCTGATAATACCGTCTCAGAAGAGGTACGTGAAATTATCAGACATTTATCCTTGCAGAACTTAACGTCATAACCTTTGTCACATAACTGACTTACATTGATTAGGTTATGGTTTAACCCTTCAACATAAGCCACGTCCGTGATAGAGATTATACCGTTGGAAATCATACCGTAACCTCTGGTGACTCCTCGATCTGACCCTCCAAAGATGACTTTGGGTCCATTCTCGACTGGAGTGTAATCACGCAGCAGGCTTCTTGTCCCAGTCATATGCCAGGAGCATCCACTGTCCAAATACCAGATCGGCATTTTGGTGGCCTTTGGACATTCCTGCAAAACAAAATTAATTTGACTTAGGAACCCAATCGAACTTGGGTCCTAGATCCCTGGTTAGCACACTCCCCCTCGGTTGGTTAACCCTACGAGTGGTCGATCTCGCATTGCTAACATAGGGAGTCTCGTAATTCCTTGGATTAAACCAACAATCCACGGCAAAGTGACCGACTTTGCCACAACACCAACAGTCGAATCTGTTGTACCTCTTCCTAGGCTCCTGCCTTACCCTGGGAACGGTGGGTACAGCTGGGGCCTTGGATCTGGAGGTGGAGGCCTCATGGTGACAACAGTCACATGACTTCGTCACCTTCTGTATAACAGGCTTGGCTTTTGGTGCCTGCTTTCCATTATGGCCGCTAGAGAATGGACCATAATTTCCCATGTGGATTTCCTCATAAGGTGCCTTGAAGGCACTCTCACCGAAGTTCCGGGGAAAGGTCCAGCCGTCATATCGGCTCTTTGGCTTTGCAACCGAGGGCCGGAAATGATGGCCAAATGTTGAATCAAAGTCATGTTGGTTGCAAGGAAAGCCAGGCTTTCTGAACGCAACAGGACTAAGAGGAGTCTTACCCTTTTCATCAGCAGAGGCCTTCTTGGCGGCCTTATTCTTCCTCTGGTTCCTGTTTCTCCTGCATGAGGAACCAGATACCCCTACATGCCCCAAGCCAGCTCCTTTGGCCTGAGCAGAGAAGATATCAACGACTGGAAGAACTGTTTTTGGCATAGAGAAGCTCTTGACGATCTTCCTTTCTGCCGCAAGTAGTTCTTCCAACTTGTCGACTTCCTCCTGCTTAAGATCAAGGAGCTTCAAAGACTCTGAATGCTTTGAAGTCAGGTCAAGGTGCTCCTGTCGGAGAGAAATCAAGCTAGTGACCTCTTCCCTTAGGGATACACACTCACCCTTAAGGAATTTCACTTCCTTCTTCTCAGCCTTCAGTCTCTTACGGCACTCCTCGAAAGTGTTGAGCAGAAGCTCATATTTCTCGAGGAGCTCTGCTTCACGGGCCGACGGGCTATCCTCAGGTTCATCATCCTGAGACTCAGGGTCAGAGTCGGAGAGAGGGGTGTGAGCTTTTACCTTCCCCGTAAATGGGGGGCATTCTCCTTCTGAGTCCGAGCGACCCACCAGCCCGAAGTAGGCTTCCTCATCATCACTTGAGTCTGAGGAATCCGACTCACTCAGTGTCTTTGGCCTTTTGGCGATGTAGCTCCGCTCCTTCTTCTTATCTCTAGAGGACTTGTGCTCCTCTTCTTTCCCTTTTTCCCTCTTGCCTTGATAGCAGTCGGCCACGACGTGTCCTGGCTTATTGCATCCAAAGCAAATAATGTCAGAGGAGCGATGTTTGTTCGGTCTAGATGCATACCTGTCAGAAGAATAATTTTTCTTCTGATGCCTGGAGGAGGAGCCGTCTCTCTTTCTTTGATTCCTCATCTTGAGGAACTTCTTGAACTCCCGAGTGATGAGGGAGAAATCCTCCTCCGACAGCTCTGAGCTGGAGGAGCATGGCTCGGAGTCCTCCTCCTCATCCTTTTCCTGGCACGGTACGAAACCGCACCCTTGCCTTTTCTGGAGTGACTGGCTTTTAGAGCCACGGTCTTTTCTTTGGCTGCCGCCTTCTCAGCTTCTTCTTCTGCTTTTCTGGTGTTCAGCTGAAGCTCATAGGACATCAGCTTTCCAAACAGAATTTGTGGATCAGTTTCAGCGAGTCTGCCAAATTCTCTGATGGCGCAGATCTTTGTGTCCCATTCCTTAGTAAGGGACCTAAGGAATTTATCATTGAGTTCACCATTAGTGAACACTCTTCCGTAGCCTTTGAGGGCGTTGACAATCTTGAGGAAGTTCTCGTATGTGACTCCGATCTCTTCCTTAGGCCCTTGTCTGAAGGCCTCATATTTCTGGTTCAGGAGGGATCTCCGATCATCCCTCACTTCATCCGTGCCCTCCATTAGGATGATCAGGCACTGCCAGATCTCCTGTGCTGTCCTGCAGTTGCTGAAGTTTTGCATCATAGTGTCATCAACTGCGCTGACCAGAATGTTTCGTGCCTTCATGTCAAGTCCCACTAGCACCATCTCGTCCTTGTCCATTTCAGAAAGTGTCTTCGACACTTTCTTGGTGGGATCAATGGTGGAGGCCTTAGTGGGGACATAGGGTCCCTCCTGCACGATCATGAAAAGTCGAGGATCCACTGCTTCCATGTAGAACCTGATCCTTTCCTTCCAGATAGGAAAGTTGAGCTGGATGCACACTGGGATCTTGCCGGAGAACTTGAGCCCGTCCATGGTAGATGTTTGCCTCCTTGTTGACACTAGTGGCAGGATTCAACTCAAGGTGTTAACCTTTTGATGAGTAACCTGCCTCTGATATCACTTGAAAGTCCACCTAGTGTCAACTATGTTCACCTATGGGGGGGGGATAGGTGATGTGAAGCGTATTTGCGGAATTTAAGACGGTACCTGCACAATAAAAATAAAAAGCACAGCACACAGAAAACACAGGCAATTTATAGTGGTTCCCCGACTTGGGTACATCCACTTTCCCCCTTCGACCTATCTCCCAACAAGGGACGACTCGGTCACTTCTCCAACAGGATTGAAATCCAATCCTTGCACTATCGGAAGGAACCCTTCCACACGTAGGAGTCAACACTCCCACAAACTGGGTTGCACCCAACCCTTACAACACGGAACAATCGTTCCTTTATAACAAAAGTAAAATAGAATGTACACGAGATACAAACTTCGTTTGGAGACTACGGTGTTCCTCTTCGTTCGACGACGTGTTCGTGAAGTCAACGAAGAGTCTAAACCCTAGATCTCTCTTGGAGAGGATCTCCCTGGAACCGGCGGCGGCAATACGAGCGGCGGCTTGGTTCGGGATCGGCGGCAACGAAGGTGCGCGGCTGCAGTACTTTGAGATCCAAACTTCATAGCGAAGCAAACTAGGTCTACCAACGGTCACTCTAGGATCGGTCGTCTCGATCGATTCGGACGGGAGAGATTTTCCCGGTCAACAAATCGAGAGACAAGGGATCTCTGGATAGACTCGTGAGACTCAAGCTTTGCTAAGCTTCTGTCGCCGGAGATCACGAAGGAATCCCGATCGATGACGGCGACCAACTAGCTCGAGCGCGACGACGGCGGCGGAGTGAAGATCGCGATTTTAGGTCTAGGTTTTTGCTCGGCTTCTTTCTGTTTTTTTTTTCGTTCAAAATACCCGAGTATATATACTGTAGACAACTTGAATAAGACCGTTGTGGGACCCACAAGAAGAATCCCAAAATCCCGGTCCAGAACATTGACAGCGGCAGAATCCGGTTCAGGAAGATCCAGAAAAATGCCAAGTCAAAATCGGTGAGAATCGAAAGTGATTCTCGCCGAGTCGTCGAGAATCAAAGGTGATTCTCGACGATTCGGTGAGAATCAAAGATGATTCTCGTCGAATTTGCCTTGGTTGCACGCACTGCTTTAGGCCAGGTCGAGACGGCGAGAATCAACCAGTGATTCTCGACGATTCGGCGAGAATCACTTGGTGATTCTCGTCGATTCTTACTTAGAAGCAGAGGTGCTCGCTTAGAAGTGGCTGGATCGAGTTCGGCGAGAATCAACCACTGATTCTCGACGAATCGGTGAGAATCACTAGTGATTCTCGCGATTTACACTTAGACGAATTTTCGTCTTTCCACCCATGAGGTGCTCCTTGACCTGTCCTTGCTCCTTGTCTGCTCCTGCATAGTTATAGCCCTATGCTTGAAAGTAAGTGCACTCCAATAGAGAGAGTACACGTAGGCCAACACACTGATCTGCTCAACGAGGGATTACGTCGTGCAGACCCGTGTATATTGACCTACTGCACCCTGACATTGGTGTGCACTTAGCATGGAAGAACTGCAAGCACAACTTGAAAGAGTTTATCAAATACATTGTCTATTGACCTTAGCTTGTCCAGGAGCTTCTTCAAATCAGGTACATTGTGGATACAATACCCAACAGATGCCTACCCTGTCAGTTATCTCAGCACATCATATGATGACTCATCAATAAATAAAATCATATGTCCATGATCCACAACAATATATATAAGTTCACAAGTACGTAACAAAATAGGAAGCGACACGAGCTCCTAAATATCTATCAGAGTATAAAATATAAAGAGAGACTACATCAAAATCACTCATAATCTAATATTAATAACAGAAGGAAACGACGATAAAGGTTGTGTTGTGGTCTCAGGCTCCGCCTCCCTATCCTGGTTGTCCTCCTACACAGTGTGTTGTTGTTGCTGTTGGGTGTTCTTCTTAAAAGCGCGGTACGATAACCATTAGTCAAAAGACTAAGTGGCTTTTCATCCTCCCCACAAAAATCTTAGGCACCAGGCGAAAGGAGGGAATAACAAGGCTGCAATATAATCAGTAATGTATAATAAGTAGGTGGAATAATGGTTTTCATAATTTAGCAGTTGTTGTAAAAGTACTCGAGTAATTACAATAATTATAAAGAGCATAACATGTATACTAAGAGAGCAATTATAAGCATCAAATCGTACAAGCATGTAATAAGAACACATCACAAGTAGAGTAATAAAGAACATAAATGAACTTAACTTTTAAAAATGTTCATACATATTTATAAGTTAAGGATCTAGTACAATAAATAACAACTTATCATATAAAATTGTCTATATAAATTTATATGATGAGCGTCTTATGCGGTGCAATATAATATATGAATATATGATGACTCACCCATGATTTACTCACACACTCTAATATGTTATGGCTGCATAGACATTTAGTTGTCACCTTTTGGAGGTAGTTAGCCTCTTAGGCATCCCCTCCCTGCCGTGGCCAGATGGTGGCAGTGGGGCAGACTTCTCCACTATAAGGTGCGTATGCATACTGTCATACCTAAGCCTACGTATGCCTCGATGCTAAGAATCAAACAACGGTCAACTTGCGTACACTTGCTCGCTAAAATCAGCTGAGTCTTAAAGGCACGAAGTTTGAGTTTTTAGAGAAAACAACCGAAGGACCACACGTCCCACCAACCTAGATTCTGTATGTTAACTTCCGTTTGTGTGACGACCGGTAAGCTTGTAGACTCTCCACAAGTAATCCTATCGCCAAGGAAAAATATGCATCACAATAAACCAACACACATATATACTTCCATGAATAGTTCCATGCTAAGCAGCTCCCCAAGGACCTCCATTCAAGTCATTTATGTAGTAAGCATTTGTCCAATATAACTGCAAGGTATCCAGCATACAAGGACTTCAAAAAAAGTCGTTAAGGTAATAAGATAAAGATATAACATATCCTTCAAAATAAATACATCAACCTACACCCTCACCACTTCCTTTGAGTTAACATCACCCTACACCCATAGGGACTATTTCTAATAAAGCGAGGTATATAAATCATGGTTGTATTTTCCTATGATCCTAGGGATTACTTGTGAAGTCTATGATATGATAAGGTTCACTAATGTGCTTTGCCCTAATATTTTGCTCAGATGTCTCTAATATCATAATATAGCCTTGGGTATAATTGAAATAAAAAACTATTCAACCACAACTTTTCTTATAGTATCCCTCACATATTCCTTCTCCTATAGTGTCATCTGTCAAGTAATTAATTAAGGGATCATATCAAAATTAAATTCGCTGAAATTTCTACCAAAAGGCTCAATTAGCAATTCGAGCATATCAATAAAGGTTCAACCCATCGAACATCATAATAATTATTTACAACATATTTAATTTAAATGATAATATTGGCAAAACTATATCAAATACATGACCAAAAATTATGAAACTTAAAGGGGTTGTCCACAATGTCATCAAACATTCATGTACAAAATTCATTATCATTCAAGTAATATTTTAAGAGAAATACACATGACATGTTTACTAAATACAGATTTCCAGGAGTTACTAACCAACAAAAATACTGTGTTACCCTATTTTAGAAAGGTCTTTCCATGGCTACAACTTTCTTGTTAAGCCCGAGGTCCAAATCTGAGTATATCATGCCAAAAAATTGACTTGAACTTGGCTTTGTAAACAGACAGATTCTGCTGTCTATTAATAATAAATCTGTACAGATCTTGAAGTAGGTCTAACGATAGTTGATCGTCTTCTTCCTCCAGCCAAAGGTTATGACTTGGCCGACCTTATTTCCTCCGATACTCCCTCTAAAGACTACCATTCTTCATGAGATCAAGTTTTATAACTTCGTATTGAAGAGAGAAGTTGATTGAAGCTATTTTCACGGCAAATGATGCCTTAGAACGAAAGTTTTAGTGTGGTTCCTCCTCACAAATTTCTTCATGGATCTCACTGAAATCACGTTCTTTTGAGTGCAATGTCTCTTCTATTTTGATCTAAATATCTAGCACCAAGTGAGAGGGGAGAAAACTCACCTGATTCAAGGCCATGTATAAAGTGTTCCTTCTTGGTGACATGATGAAAACTTGGGGTGGTGGGCCTAGCTCTGAATCCTCCTTCCGAGCTTAGTTCCTTCAAAAAATGGTTTGTCTCCACTCTTGAGGTGTGGGGAAGGAAATGAGAAGAAAATGAGAGAGTGTGGAGAGTTTGGAATATGGTTTCCATTAAGGGGGTTCGATCATGGCTTTGGGAGTCACGGGAAAGCATTTTCCCATGCTTGGGAAAGACAAACAAAGGCCACATGTCCTCTTCCTAGTGGCTGGTGGCACTTTACAACATTAATGTAAAGACCTTTTCTCATGCCTTGAAAGGATAACCAATGCCATATGTCATTCTCTTAGTGACAAATGTTAATTTTTAGCTATAGGAGTTAATGACAAGGTTAACTTAAAAGAACAAAATACTGCTAAATTTCCACTATAGATTTTATGAAAATATGAACATTTCTATAAATTTTCTTAGTACACTCCCTCGGTCACGCCCATGACCTAGGGCGTGTCAACTTAATTTCACATTTCAGGATCGACTGTCATTTACATGCATAATCACGTAAAGTACATGCCAGTGTAATGAAGGTCATGCCCGTTTACTTGTCTAAACGAACGGATACACGTCTCGGTGATTGGGCGAACATCTAACCAATATTTCACTAAAACTATATTTGGTTCGGCGTTTCGCTGCTCCGTTTGGGGAATGCACGAGGAAGACGGGGTAAACAAATGAACTCCGGCGGGTTTGCTTTGTTTCACACGCCCGCCTTGAGAAACGCCCCCAAAAAGCTCTGTTTGGAGCAGTCACCCTCCCCCCTCCGTTCGAACACATCTGTTTCCCCTGCCGGATCGACCGCACCGCCGAACCAAATGAAAACCTAAGGTACGCTCGTGAGCCATGAGGGTACACACATGTATTTTGTCTAAACGAACGGGGGACACGTCTAGACAAATTGATCAGACATCTAACGAATTTCACTAAGGCTTCATTTGGTTCGGCGGCGGCGGGTCGATCCGGCGGGTGGAAACGGAGTGTTCGAAACGAGGGGGGAGGTGGCTGCTCCAAACATAGCTTTTTGGGCGTTTCTCAAGGCGTGCGGGCGGAAACAGAGCAAACGCTACCAGAGGTTCATTTGTTTACCCGCCTTCCGACGGCATTTGCCCCAAACGGAACAGCGAAACGCCGAACCAAATAGAGCCTAAGCCACACCCGTGACCCATGAGGGTCACACTCGTGTATTTTGTCTGGGCGATCGGTTGACCATCTAGTCAATCGAGCGGACATCTAACTGAATTTCACCGAGTCACTCATGCGCCCCTGTATTGCACTTTTTTCCCTTTGCTTGTAATTTTCTTAGTTCCCTTATTGAAATTCTTCTTTTATAAACAATGAACTTATTTTCTTTTTCATCACAATCCCTTTCTTTTCATCATTGCACTCATGTTGACGTCAAGGTCCTAGGACTACTACCTTGCTCGAGCCGACTCACAATGTCATAAGTCACTCAAGAGATCTAGTTCAAATTAAGGCTCTATTTGTTTGAGCGTTTCACAACTCCGTTTTGAGCAAACGCCGCCGGAAGTAGGGTAAACAAATGAATCTCTGGCGGCGTTTGCTCCATTCCACCCGCCCGCCCGTCTTAAGAAATGCCTAAAAAAAACTCCGCTTGAAACAGTCACCTCTTCCCTCAAGTTCAAACTCTCCGTTTTCACCCCGCCAGATCCATCCACCGCTGCTAAAATAAATGAAGCTTAAGATGTTACACACGGCGTCACAAAATTCACTCACGCACTCGTAATATTTATGTTATAAATTATAGAATATTTTTCCCAAATGACGCCGATACCGTTGTTGTCACGTCCACCATTTATTTGCCAAAGAAAGGTGAAGCACTCAAATTATTAGCTTCCCCCGTCCCCGAAACCACACGACCCGCGATTAGGGTTTCTAATCCCCCTTGCCCAAATCTCCTCTGTTCCTCCTATAACAAGGTCCGATTTCTCCCCATCTACAAGCCAGCTCCGCGGAAAATCAGGTTGGACAACTCGTTTCAGTGAGGTGCATCACTAGCTCGATGGATCAGCAGGGTCTCAGTGCGCCGCCGGTGATCGGCGCAGCCGCTCCTGTGCCCTATCCTACCGCTGCCGCCGCTGCACCCTACCAGGCTGCTTATCAACACTTGTATCAGCAGCAGCAACAACAGCATCAGCAGCTTCAGATTTTCTGGGCTGATCAGTACCGCGAGATCGAGCAAACAACCGATTTTAAGAATCATAACCTCCCTTTGCCCGCATCAAAGAAGATCATGAAAGCTGATGAAGACGTACGGATGATCGCCGCCGAGGCACCGGTGGTCTTTGCCCGTGCTTGTGAGATGTTTATCCTCGAGCTTACCCACCGTGGCTGGGATCACGCCGAGGAGAACAAGCGCCGGACTCTCCAAAAGAATGATATCGCCGCTGCCATAACCCGCACTGACGTCTTCGACTTCCTTGTTGACATAGTACCTAGGGAGGAGGGCAAGGACGAAGCTGTTCCTCGTCCAATTCCCGCGGGCCGGTAGACCCTCTTTACTACTACGTGCAGCAATGATTCAAGTGGTTGGCATTGCACCGAAGTGAGTGCCCTGTTATCTTCGATCTCCTGGGACCCATTCTGCTGTTATTGTTACTATATGCAAGTATCGTGGTATATGTAGTTACTTTTCTTGCCCCATGTAAACTTGTTCTGTATCTGTAATTCTGTATGCTTAATGGATGCCAAGTTCCTTAATGTTAGTAATATGTGCTTTCAGATCTTTACATGTGTCAGTTTGCTATAGCAACTGTATTTAGCTTGATATGGGTCATGTTTTAGAATTGTTTCCCTGTCTGAGAAGTATAGGCATGTGGTATGTGGGGCTGTAGGAAGCCTATGAAATTAATTGGCATTTTATTGCATTAATGATTAATAAACTTTTAAGGTGATCTGATTGTCTATGAGTACATACGTTCTTGTTTCTTATCAATTTTTTTTTGTTTATCACAACAAGAAACTCTAAGGACACACATGCTTTTAAGCAGGCTCTATTTGGGACTATGATGGTGGGGCACTGGTGGTGCCTCACCTCCGACGATGGGACATTCTAGTATTTGAAGGAAACAACCCCATAAGGCGGAATGCCTACGTGGAGCAATTCTTTGACTTGCAAGACATAGTTGAGCTTTAGAAGGTGCCACTACCCACCTTATAAATAGAGGGATCAATCTTATCTTGGATTTGTTGGGTTTGACAAAGGAATCCTTGCCTCTCATGCCTCCATCCAAGGGAACATTACTTTGGTGTTGTGATTCTGATCTCAGAATGCCTTCGACGACTCTTGATGTTCATTAGATTGAGTCATTGGCTAGTTATTACATTGATGAATGTGTGGAGATTGCCACTCATGTTCCCAGTCTATCAGAAGAACACAACTCAGGACATTTTCTCCATGGTCTATAACTGCACATTTGGACCCTCCTGCATAACCACAACGCCTGTACCTAGAATGTGCCATCGAGTAAGCATGATGGGTGAAAGAAGGATTCACCACCTCCCTAAGTCCTCGTACAACGTACAAGCACCTCATTTCCAAAAACCATTGCCTCCACCACCCATCCATCTCTCTAACCAAATGCTATATCCTCACCGCTATCTCATCTGCTACTCCCCATCAAAAAAACTAAAATCAAAGACACTACCACAACTCCCCTTCCCACCAAGACTGTTGAGCTTATAAACAAGAGATTATTTTTTCAGTGTCTTCCTTTGCACTCCTCCAACTCCCGAGTTCGCGAATCTTGAAACACGTCTTCTTGTCGGCGGTGAGGATTTAGGCATTGACGTTGTCAATTTTGAGTTATAGAGCTGATAGAACCTAAACTCCATTTGATGTAGGTCAGAACAATAATTGAGTATTAAATTGTCCGCGTGACCAATTTAAATTATGCAACACACATCAAGTCAATGAGCAAACAAAATTAAGTAGGTTAACTCTGGGTTTCGTATGACGCGCACAAATGATCTAACATCGGAACACGTTCAATACAATAAAAATTCATCCACACAAAAAAACAAACAACAATTGGTTTATCAGGTTGTCAGCAAACAAGAGTGACAATAATTAGGCAAGTTATGTTTTTAAAGACCAAATAAACTAAACATAATTTTTTAACAAATAATATTTGAGCAAGGAGAATGGTGAGATGAATATCTTAGGCTTTCTAACCCGACATTGGATCCAATACCATTTAGGCTCTACTAGGGTTCTACATGGATTAAAAATTGAGGATAAATAGTAAATATGACCCAACCACTTGGTTACTATTCAAAAGTTGAAGGCTCAGAAGAAGTTTTGAAGGGGGAAAATAGGTCTCTAATTGAGGGACGAGTAACTCGATTTGAGGCTAATAGTCTCCTCATTGGATGGGTGTAATCAACTGGTCGACTGGAGGAGCGTGGGCACGAGTAATCTATGAGAAGTAACTGTTTTTTCTAGAAGATGACAGAGGGATGGGATGCAATCCGAAGGGAGTTTGTGGCTTAGATTGGATTAGTTGGGGAGGTAATGGCCAAAAGAGGGATAAGAAATGGCTGAGCGACAACAGGAGATGCAACTATAGATCCACCTGAATCTGTTGACATCAGAATGTGATGGAATGAGTAGCTGACAAAGGAGCACTCACATGATTTGCCAGAGGAAGCTGAGGAGAGGTTGTCGATGGCCTTGAGGCGAACTGATGAAGCATTAGAGTCTGGGGCAGGGTAGTCATAAACAAAATATTGATTTGTTTGTTTTGATTTTTTCCCAGATTGATGCTATAAGAATGATTTTTTTGGAGGGTAACTCTCAATAAAAAGGCTTTTAAAATGAATAATAATGATATCAATACGAGGCTTTAAAGAGGATGTGATTTCAAAAAATTAGCCGCTCAGTATTTTCCAATATTCAATAGTTTTTAAATTAAAATAAAATATCAAATATTTTTTTAAAGCTATTAATTTTATAAAATACCTTCGTAATTAATTAAATTTTTTATATTGTTTTATTTAGCTTGCTTTAATCACCACTATACCTAATTTGCCAAACTTTTCCATTCAGGGTCGTATTTGTTGACCACACCAATGAGGCATAGTAGTGAGTGCTAGTGATGTTACACCCCACTTGTATCTACCGTATATTATTGATCTGTCTGAGCTAAACTAATGCAACTTCAATAAAAAGCACAACAATACCAAACAGAGTAGCTATTTAGAACTCCAAAGATAGTGTCTTTTATCAAAAGATTACATAAATCCAAATCAATGTTCGTTGACCATTGGAATCATCCAACAAAAGGCCTTAAGGTCGAAACAAGTTCATTATAGAATTTGGTCTAAGCTCCTACATCATTTGAAATGAACATAAAACAATAAAAATACATCATAACTTCCACACCTTATTTCACTTAGAATGAGGAGTTTATGCTCCGCCCTGCGCACCATGCCCTGAAAAATAATTTCAGATAGAGGTAATATGGGTCTGCTTGGCTGACCACAAACAACATAACAACCCCCTCCTCCCGGGGATCCTATGAGATTCTAGGGAACTACCACGTCGTTCCCCTTGCAAGATCAACCTTCGCAATGTGCAATATCATGTAAAACAGAAGCAAAACAATATGGATGAGCGTTACACACATCAAACATGTTCTTTATCATTAACGTATATAAAATAAGGCCTGATATGCATATGATGAAGTAAAGAGCAAGTTACAATACATACAACCCAATCACATCAAACAAACTAGTATGAACTAGTCCACACACAATCATCAATTCATATCATAACAACCATGATGTACTCTGTAACATTCTGAACCAGATGTGGTCGGTTGATGAAGGCAGAAAGTGTTCGAGGGAAGTGAAACCCAAACAAAGCATCTCCTAGTACGCTTTTAGGATGAAACACATCTAAGTAAAATGAGATACAAAAATGGACCGAAACCCACATTGAAATTGGAGGGAAAGTGTTACAGGTCTTATGATGTCGCCGGTGGAGAGGTCGGAGGTGGAGGAGATGGCAGTGGTAGGGGATACAACGAGCCCTTAATCGCGGCTGCCTAAGCGAGGTTGCTCGTTGGAGGAGAGAGCCACCAATATCTCACAACAAAGGAGAAGGAAAACTAGACTTCATTTTCTTGAAACCAACATACAATACCCATGCCTTTATATAGGCTATAACAATATAAGAAGACAAAACACTAATGATGACACCTAATATTAGACACGGGGCTCGAGGCTCCTACATAATGATAATAACTAGAAACCTAGATAATAAAAATAATAATACGCAGTACGTAACATAATAATACGCATCACGTAACATATCACCCTTCCTCCAAAAAAAGCCTGCCCTCAAGCTTTATCCGATGTCCTCGTCGTCAGAATCCTCAACGTGCAGGTAGAAAAGCCAGTTGCATTTGTGGTCGCGTGTGTACTGCTCGTCGCAATTGAAACATAATCCCTGAGCACGGAGGTGCAACATCTCAACCCGAGATAATCAGCTGTTTTTCTATAGTTTTCTAAATTTCAACAAAAACTATGGAAAAATATTTTCAAAAAATTCCCATTTTTGGATATGTCAAAGGTATATGTAAGAGTGACCCCCAGTCCAAATTAATCCATGTATGAATTGAATTTAGGGTCTATTGACCCCAAAATTCGCAATAATTTTGCTGGCAGGTGGGTAGACTTCCTGGGCCAGCTGGAGGCGACGATCCCAAATCCGGGCCAGACTCATAACAGTCACTAAGTCCGGCGGGGCCTCAAACTCAACATCCAGTCGCAGTCGCTTGTGAAGTTCAGCGATGAAAATGTCAACTTGCATATCCAGGCAAGAGGGACATGCATTAAGAGAATCTGAAATTGTTCCATGTACTCGTCCACGGTACCAGTTTGGCGTAGAGATGTGAGTGCGCCGAGGAGTTACTGCTGGATAGGAGGTCCAAAATGCAAGTTGTAGAGTCGCTTGAAGTCGTCCCAAATCAGATTCGGCCGGTCGGTGAGAAGTCGAAAAGCCCATAAACAACGGAGTCGGCATATGAAAGGATGCTAAATGGATCCGATCTGTTGCCTAGTTTGTTGGTGGCCGAAAAATTGCTCACACTTGGGGCCTGTTTGGCTAAGCTGTGTGGCTGTGCAGGAAGCATTGGTGGGAAACAGTGGTGCGAGAATCAGCTGTTTTGCAGTGGTGAAAAATTCATGAAACTGTTTGGAAAATTATATTTGCAGTGCTGTGTGAAACAGTGGTGCAGAACTAAACAATAATTAAATTTGATGTGTGCATAATTAAATTGAGATTTCATAGAACTAACAGTGGTGCTCTTTCCCACCATTCATCAGAAGCATCAATTGTTCTTTTGGTTGGGTTCCACCCAAACCAGTCTCCCCTTTTTTGAGGTCCCTCCATAGCTTCCCCTCACGCTTCAACTGATCCCATTTGTTCTTCAATTGTGCGCGAGTGTAATTAAATGATGCACGTTATTTGAAGTTTTTAATCAGGTTTAGCCATCCATCTCTACTGAAATAAGTGTTTGGTCTATTGCCTAATTTAATCTCTTGTAAACACAAGTCACAAAATACGTGTACGTGCGTAGACTCCCACTGTGCAAAAAGGATACCTTCCTTTGGTTTACCCATCACTCCCCTAAAATTGCTTCCAAACTCCTGAGCTAAAAGAAATGAATGAAACATGAAAAAATTGCTTATGTAAAACAAAATATACTTATCGTCTAAAAAAATTACATATGTAACAATTATCATCTAAAAAAATTGCATCTGTAACAATTAGATATTTTAACATATCTATGGTGAAGTTTGCAAAATGATATTTTAACATCATCCTATGGTGAAGTTCGCAAAATGATATGGTCATTTGTGCAACAATTATCATCTAAAAAATTACTATCATATCTATGGTGAAGTTTGCAAATGAATTTTAACATCATCCTTCCCAACAAATGCACTGAACAATTAGAAGTTTGCATTTGTAACTAACATTAGAAGTTTGCATTTGTAACTAATTAGAAGTTTGCATTTGTAACTAACAATTAGAAGTTTGCATTTGTAACTAACAATTAGAAGTTTGCATTTTAACTAACAATTAGAATATTGCATTTGTAACTAACAATTAGAAGTTTGCATTTGTAACTAACAATTAGAAGTTTGCATTTGTAACTAACAATTAGAAGTTTGCATTTGTAACTAACAATTAGAAGTTTGCATTTGTAACTAACAATTAGAAGTTTGCATTTGTAACTAACAATTAGAAGTTTGCATTTGTAACTAACAATTAGAAGTTTGCAAAATGATATTTTAACATCATCCTCAAACATATGCACTGGAACCAAAAAAACATTCGGATGTTTCACTAGAAAATTTTTTTCGGAAGCCACACATATGGAAAAAAAATCGAAGGAGGGGAGCTTTGCTGGAACATCAATGTCGCAAGTCTTACCGCCGTAGAAGATGCACGGGAGTTGGCGGCTTCCTGGGAGGCGAGATCTGCGTCGGTAGAGGCCTATAAGTGTGTCGGGAAAGAATTATGAGGAGGGATCGGCCGGATATCGAGCAGAAAAAACGAGCAAACGACTAGTGATTAGAGGACATACCTTACGAAGGAGAAGAGCGGCGGAGAAGAGCGCCGACGTTGGCGGACGAGCGGACGTGAACACCAGAGAAACAGCGCGGCAGCTAGGGCATGCGAGAGGAATCAGGGAGGATGAGAAATTTCCGTGAAATCGGCGGTGCCGCTGTTTTTGACGTAACGTCACCCGACCTCAATTTGCTAAAAGGTGTTTGGCACTGCTTCCCACGCAGCTGCGGTGTGCAGTACCCCTGCTGCTTTACCAAACAAAGCCTTGGCGAGCCAACTCAAAGAATCACTTTTCCTATCATAGGTCGGAAATTCCAATCTGGTATAGCGTCGTACAATCGTTGCATCGGGTGCGCGAGGACTGGTGGCGGTGGCTCGTGGACGGTCAGAGACAGCGGGGCAGTGCAGAGAAGTGGTTGTGCATGACTGCTGCTGACATAGTTGTTTAGGCGCGCTTGAGGCGCCGGGCGCACCAGGCGCAACCCGCCGCACCTCAGCACGGTTGAGGAGGACGATGTGCCCCAGGTGCGCCTCAGGCGCGCCTAGTCGCGCGCCTTACAGGCTCCCAGGCACGCAAAAGGCGCGCCCGAGCCTTTCAAGGTATATTTTTTTAAAATGTTTTTGATATGGACAAAAACATGATCTTAGATGCACCCGAGGCACCCCTAGGCGCAATTGGGCGCCCAATTCGCTGAAATTGAGCGAATTGGGCGCCCAATTCGCTGAAATTGTGCGAATTGGGCGCCCAATTCGCTGAAATTGTGCGAATTGGGCGCCCAATTCGCTGAAATTGTCGAATTGGGCGGCCCAATTCGCTCAATTGAGCGAATTGGGCGCCCATTTGCGAATTGTGCGAATTGTGCGCCCAATTCGCTGAAATTCCGCACAGTTTCAGCGAATTGGGCGCCCAATTCGCACAATTTCAGCGAATTCGGCGCCAAATTCGCTCAATTTCAGCGAATTGGGCGCCCAATTCGCTCAATTTCAGCGAATTGGGCGCCAATTCAATTCGCTCAATTTCAGCGAACTGGGCGCCCAATTCGCTCAATTTCAGCTAATTGGGCGCCCAATTCGCTCAATTCAGCGAATTGGGCGCCTAATTCGCTCAATTTCCTTTCCCCCATTTTTATGCCTCACATGCCTCAGGCGCGCGCCTGCGCCTTGCGCCTAGGCTCCTGGGGCCCTTTGCGCCTCGGTGCGCCTTGCGTCTTTGATAACTTAGGCTGCCGACATGATCTTGTGTCGTGGCGGTAGACAGATCATCGATGCGCTTGGGGAGCGCAATAATGGCCTCCTATTGACGATCCCCGAGAGCAGTGTGTGCAGCTTGTTGCACAATGACGACCTGGAGCATGGTCATAATCTGATTGAGTTGTTCAGATGAGTCACCCATAGTGTGAGTGGAGGAGCGAGAAGAACGGTGACCAGCCGGTGGGATTGCGCCAGTCAGAAGACTGGTAGTGACTACGGGAGCCGTGGCGACGCCCAATGTTGGCACCAAAAGAGAAGGGCCTGCTGGAAATTGTACGTTTAAATAGATAAAAGTTGGGATTGAACAGAGTGGGCTGGCCGGGTTAAGTAATTTTGAAACAGGTCGCGGGAATCGTGTGTATTAAAAAGCAATATGGAATTAGAAACATTAGGTAATTAAATATGTAAAAGGAGTTGGGATAGGGAATGATTGTGGTGTCCACCGAGTAAAAGAAATTAAATAGGTGTGCTGTTAGGTTTGTGCGGTGGTGGGCTCGATGAAACGCAGGAGTGCGGGCGACTCGAGGAAAGCGGGGTGATGCGAGTGGCTCGAGGGAAGCAGCGACTGCGACGATAAGGCAGGGAATGGGCTCGGGATGGCAGGGCGGGCCTTGAGAGGTGGCGGCTGCGGCGATAATGCAGGTAGGGCTCGATAGCGTGCGGCTTGGGGTTGTCGGGCGGGGCTGGAAGAGATGGCGGGTTGCGGCGATGTTGCAGGGTAGGGTCTCGACGACGCGTGAGGTTGCCGGAAAGGGGGTGAAGTTGTCGGAAGGGGGGGGGGGGGGGTGCGGTGTGGAGCTTGCTGGGCAGAGAACTGGCCGGCGGAAAACAAAAAAAAAATGCAGAACACCGACACTGGTTGCTGAATTGATCTCCCAGAAGCGAAAACAAGCGCGAGAGCCTAAGAAACACGGTTGTTGGTGTCGAATAAGCGGACGTGGGAGGATGTTCCCTCTGATACCAAGTTGTTACAGGTCTTATGATGTCGCCGGTGGAGAGGTCGGAGGTGGAGGAGATGGCTGTGGTAGGGGATACAACGGACCCTTAATCGCGGCTGCCTAAGCGAGGTTACTTGTTGGAGGAGAGAGCCACCAATATCTCACAACAAAGGGGAAGGAAAACTAGACTTCATTTCCTTGAAATCAACATACAATAACCATGCCTTCATGTAAGTTATAACAATATAAGAAGACAGAACACTAATGATGACACCTAATATTAGACCCGGGCTCGACGCTCCTACATAATGATAACAACTAGAAACCTAGATAATAAAAATAATAATATGCAGCACGTAACATAATAATACACAATACGTAACATAATAATACGCAACACGTAACAAAAAGTTGCTAAGTTTAAGTAATAACTTGAACCCTCAGATATTAGTGGTGCCTTTTTAGAGTAAGTAGTGAGTTTGTTTTAGAAACATTATAGTTAAGTGTGTTTCGACTGGAGTAATTCTGAGATGGGTGACCTTCTCAGAAGTGCTTTTAGGGTACCTTTGGAAAAGAGAAAAATTGTGCGGTTCAGTTTAATATGGCATGGGATGAACCAAAACGGACAATATTTATGATATTTGGGGGTTGTGTCGTTACAAATTGTATTGGAGTTAGACCTCCCGCAATATGGTGTGTGATTCAGGGACGAATCAAGCGGAAGCTAGTGGGCTTGTAATATTTTGAATTCCATGAGGTGAGGATTGTCTTTGGGGGCAGTGAAAATCAGGTTAAGCAGCTTTTGTTAGGCTTTTGTGATAACGAACTTTTAGGTGAAAGGAGGAACATGAATGAACAAATATCACATCAGAATTGGAGGGAAAATTAATGAGCTTAATTAATTTGAACCTGTAGAAATTGAGAAAGCCAACCTTGTATATATGTCCACTTGGTTCATACATAGAATGAGTACAAATATATAGATGAAGAAGAGAGAGGAAAGTCCTATACACAATGTAGACTAAAATAGCGGAGAGAAAAGCAATAAATGCTATAAAGTGAGCTTAGTTTAAATGAGCTTTTCTACCACTCCCCCGCAAGCTGGAGCGTATAGGTCATATGCACCCAGCTTGGAACAGACACTGGTAGAAACAGGTACTTGATAAGGCCTTTGTGAGGATGTCGGCAACTTGATCAATTCCTGGAACATGCTTCATTCAAGTTTCTTCAATTGAACGTTCTCACGAACAAAGTGACAGTCAACTTCGATATGTTTTGTGCGCTCATGAAAAACACCAGATTCTTTGCTATGTGTATGGCGGCTTGACTATCACAAAATAGAACAGCAGAGGAGGGAGTTTTACTCCCAGGTCAGTAAGGAGACTTTCAAGCCATGTGAGTTCTGAGACAACCGAGGCCATCGATCGGTATTCAGCTTCTGCAGAGGAACGGGCTACCACAACTTGTTTCTTACTTTTCCATGTAATAAGATGACCACCAAAATAAGTACAGAACCCACTTGTTGACCTCCGATCGTCCAGGGAACCCGCATAATCGGCATCAGAATAGGCAACCAATGCGGGAGCAGAGTCGGAGGTTTTTGTAAACCACCAGCCCTTGACCCGGAGCTCCCTTTAAGGTATCGGAGAATCCGTTCAAACCGCCTGGAGATGAGAAGCCCGGGGGCAATGCATGAAACCGACTGACAACCCCCACTGCAAACGATATATCCGTCCTCGTGACCGTTAGATAGATCAACTTTCCCACAAGGCGTCGATAGTATTCCGGATTCGGAAGCAGCAAATCGTCATCCGAAGCATGAGCGCACAGTTTGTGATTTGCCTCCATCGGGGTACAAGCTGGCTTGCAACCAGACTGACCTGCATCTTTGAGAAGATCGAGACAGTACTTTCGTTAGGAGAGCACCAACCCGTCCGGCCGCCGTGCGATCTCGAGACCAAGGAAGTAGCGAAGGTTCCCCAGGTCTTTAGTCTGAAAAACACGTGCTCAGATGTGCTTGACCTCTTGAATCCCCTTTGAGTCATCCCCAGTGAGAAGGATGTCATCAACATAAACCACAGAAGGACGGTGCCAGTGGCCCAGTGTCGGGTAAAAAAGGAGAAATCTGCAGAACTGCGGGGGAACCCATGTCTCGAACCACCTGCTGAACTTGTCAAACCATGCCCGAGGGGACTGTTGAGACCATAAATGGACTTTTTGAGAATACATACCCGAGACTCCCCCGTGGTCTCAAACCCGGGCGGTTTTGCGCATGTAGACGGTTTCCTGAAGGTCGCCATTCAAAAAGCGTTCTTGATATCGAGCTGATGAAGGGGCCAGTGGCGGTGCACCGCAACGGAGAGAAGAACGCAGACAGTGTTGAGCTTGGCCACCGGAGAGAAGGTTTCCTCATAGTCGAGGCCCTCCCTTTGTTGAAGCCACGGGCCACAAGACGGGCCTTCAGTCGGGCAATAGTGCTATCCGGAGCATGCTTGATGACGAACACCCATTTACACCAACAACAGGGTGCTGACCGGGAGGTAAGGGAACAAGACCCAGGTCTGGTTGGCCCAGAGGGCCGTCATTTCTTCGTCCATGGCAGCCCGCCAGCCAGGATGGTGAAGCGCCTCCTGCAAAGAGTTAGGGACCGAAACAGAGGATAATGAGGTGGCAAAGTGAAGAAGAGATGGAGAGAGGCGATGGAGAGAGACGTACTTCGCCATTGGATGAGCGGTAGAGGGAGCCGGAGCAGCAGGGAGCAGAGCACCAGAGGTCGAAGCCGACTGCAGAGGGGCAACGGGATGAGGAGAGCGACGAGAATAGACCCGGATAACCGTGGTGGTGGACGGACAGGAGTGGGAAGGCGGAGAGGATGAGGAGTGAGGAGCAGGAATGACAGGACGAACAACGGGATCTGACTCGGAGCGTCATCCAGATCAGGGAAGAATGGAATATCTTCACGGAAAGTCACGTCAGCCGAGACAGTAACCTTGCGGGTAGCAGGCGAATAACATACATAACCCTTTTGAGTGCGCGAGTAGCCCACAAAGATATGCTTGGCGGCACGAGGATCCAACTTGTCCGTGGAGGGACCAAGGTGGTGAACGTAGCAGGTACACCCAACACCCGTGGAGGAATGGGAAAAAGAGGAGTAGTGGGAAAGAGGAGACTGAAGGGAGTAGCATACTGGAGAACGGAAGAAGGGAGGCGGTTGATGAAAAGCAAGCCGTGGAGAGCGCGTAGTTCCAGTATGGTTTGGGAACCCGTATTTGAAGCATAAAGGAGCGAGCGACATCAAGAAGGTGACGATTTTTGCGTTCAGCGACACCATTCTGTTGAGGTGTGTACGGACACGAGGTTTGGTGAAGAATGCCGAACTCAGAGCAGAGAGTGGCGAAGGTATGGCTGGTGTACTCCCGCGCATTGTCCGTACGAATAGTACGAATGGGCGCATTGAACTGAGTGCGAGTCTCAAGTATGAAGGCCCGGAAGACGCGGGGAAGTTCAGAGCGATCCCGGAGGAGATATAACCACGTCATGCGAGAGTAATCATCAATAAAAGTAAGAAAATACCGATAGCCAGAAATACTAGTAAATTTGTATGGACCCCAGATATCGGAGTGTACCAAAATAAAAGGAGCGGAGCTCCGAGTACAATGAGAAGGGAACGATGAACGGGGCTGTTTGCCAAAATACATGTGTCGCAGCGAAAAGTAGGAAGAGAAACATCTGGAAGAGCCTTCCGGAGGACTGGAAGAGGAGCGTGACCCAGACGACGATGCCAATCCGAAGAGGAGATAGATGCGAGGACAGTGGGAGAGTCGTCAAGAAGATAGAGCCCATTCTGCAGCCGTCCTCTATCAATGATAGTGCGCGTCTACTGATCCTGTATGAGAAAAGAAGAAGAAGTAAATGTCACGGAGTAATTAGAATCAGTAGTAAGGCGACCAACAGACATTAAATTGAAAGGAGAGCCCGGAACATGTAGAGCCGAGCGCAGAAGGAGAGAAGAAGTGAGGGAAATATCAGCACATCCAGAGACGGGAACCGAAGCCCCATTAGCGACAGTAATGTACTTCGGGTGAGGTGAAGACAAGTACTGAGGCGGCCTAACAGAGGTGATATGATGAGTGGCACCAGAATCAAGGATCCATCGCGGGCCAGAGGAGAGGCAGGCGATACCTTCATTGGAGATGGAGGCAGCAGAGGCAACCGAGGCAGGCGGGCGGCTAAGCAGGCCATGAAGATGCTGGAGCTGAAGACGAACCTCGTCGAGGTCAGGACGAGGGGAAGCAGAGTCGGTAGTAGCAGCAGAGGCCTGCGGACGAGGAGGTCGCCCATGTTTGCGATAGCACGTAGCTTCAAGATGCCCATCTTTACCGCAGAACGAGCACTTAGGCCGAGACCGGCCACCCCGACCCCGGCCGCGATAATCAGAGCGGCCTCCACGGGCAAAAAAGGGGAGAGGCAATAAGGGAGCGGGTGTCTGTTGAACAAGGGCCGAAGAAGGAAGTCCGGGCACATCCGGAGGCGGGGAGACTTTGAGAAGCATCGAGCACACATCGGAGAAAGATGGTGTAATGGTAGAGGAGAGGATGTGAGCCCGGACACTGTGAAGATGAGGCGGGACCCGGGCCATCATCATGGCGATACCCACAGCTTCCTTTTGGGTACGTTGAGCAGCAAGATCTAAAGTAGGAGGCTGATGGTGGATCCAAGCCTCAACCAGAGACCGAGCCTGAGCAACAAAGGACGTCAGGTCGGTCGCGCCACTGCTATCAAGGGCCTGGAGAGCAGTGATGATGTCATACAGGTGGTGGAGACTATCCTTCCCAGAGTAGAGGGTGTGGAGCTCGTCCCACATGCCTTTGGCCGTCTCATGGTACATGGCCAGGCGATAAGATTCGCCATCAAGAGAGTTAAGAAGCCAAGTCTGCACACGACCATCATTGCGTAACCATTCCTCAGTAGGGTTACCAATAACGGCCTGAGTCAAGTGATGAAGGAACCCCTTTGGCTGCAGGACACGGCGAACCGAGTGTGCCCATTCCACAAAGTTTTTCTTGCCAGCGAGAGAAATTGTAGTAATCCGAAGCTCGTCGCGGACTTCCTGGAGAGAGGCCGGGCGGTCAGGAGGAACTGCCGTGCCAACAGAGTCCGCAGATGTAGCCATGGAGGCGACCTGGAGGAGAGGAAGCGGGCAGAGACAGCGGACTGGATGAGGCCGCGGCGAGCTGGAGGAGGCCGCGGCGAGTACAGACACGCTCAGCAAGGAGCGGGCTATGAGAGGCCTCGACAGACAGGATGAGGCCGAGGCGGACTGGATTAGACCGCGGCGGACTGGAGCCGGCCGTGGCAAGTAGAGCACAACAGGTGGCCGAGAAGAGAGGGCAGGCCGGTGGAGCTCGGCAAGGCGCGGGAGCTTGGCAAGTCGCGGCGACTAGAGGGTGACCGCAGAGGGCTGGACCAGTCCGCAAGACGAAAATCGCAGAGAGAAGCGAGGGCAGAAGGAGGCCGCCAAGCTCGCGGGGGACAGGAAAAGGAGTCCGCCAGAAGAGGAAGGAGAGCAGCCGCAGGCAGGAGAGAAGCGTGGACAGAAGGAGGCCGCCGAGCTCGCGGCGGACAAAAAAAGCAAGAAGAGGAGGTGAATACCGAGCTCGCAGCGGACAGAAGTGTTGGAGTTACCATGGTGATCTAGAAGTGGTCAAACATGTAATCTCACTGCCAACGCGATATGAGCCTGCAGGGTCGCACATAACAGATGTGGAGAAGTTGGATGATTGACTGTGTTGGTAAATGTTACCAATCACCGACCTGAATGGGGTTATGGGCAAAGTGTTGCCTTAAAGGATCGTCGGATTGGGCAAATGTTGCCTTGAAGGATTGGTAAGAATCGTCGACCGCGGGTCGACGAGTGTCGTCAACCCAAGTTTGACGAGTATCGTCGACCGCGGCTCGACGATCGACGAGAATCGTCGAGTATCGTCGACCGCGGGTCGACGGTCGACGAGTATGGTCCACCCACGTTCGGCGAGAATCGTCGAGTATTGTATTCTGATTCTCGCCGATCCTAGGTGATACTCGCCGACTGATTCTCGCCGATCCTAGGTGATACTCGCCGACTGATTCTCTCTAAGGACAAGTGTCCAAAGTCTTATGAAGATAAGGACCGCATGAAGTTGATTCCATATGCTTCGGCAATTGGATCAATCATGTACGCGATGTTATGTACTCGACGCGACGTCTCCTTTGCTTTGAGCATGACTAGCAGGTATCAGTCAGACCCCGGTGAGTGTCACTGGATTGCAGTCAAGAATGTCCTGAAGTACTTGAGAAGGACTAAGGATGTGTTCTTGGTGTATGGTGGAGAGGAAAAGCTCGTTGTAAGTGGTTACACGGATGCTAGCTTCCAAACTGATAGAGACGACTCCAAGTCTCAGTCAGGTTTTGTGTTTTGCCTGAATGGAGGAGCTGTGAGCTGGAAGAGTTCCAAGCAAGAGACAGTTGCTGATTCTACAACAGAGACCGAGTATATCGCCGCAGCTAATGCGGCGAAGGAGGCTGTATGGATTAGGAAATTCATCGGCGAGCTTGATGTAGTTCCTAGCATTGTTGATCCCGTAGTTCTCTACGGTGATAACAATGGTGCAATTGCACAATCTAAGGAACCTAGATCCCATCAGCGCTCCAAACACATACTTCGGCGGTTTCATCTTATTCGTGAGATTGTCGAACGAGGAGATGTGAACATTTGCAGAGTGCCGACTGAGGAGAATATTGCGGATCCACTGACAAAGCCTCTCGCGCAGAGAAGCATGATGGTCATACTAGATCGATGAGTATACGATACCTAAATGATCAACTCTAGTGAGAATCTTGTGGATTGCATGTAAACATGTATTTTGTTGGCCATTTGTTCATATGATGAACAATGTACCTAATTTTTCTCTTACAATTAATGACAAGTTCTTTTATTATGAGCTTTTCTATATGATAGTTAAATGTTAACATAATAGATACCCTTAGAATGTTCGCTTCCATGAGACATCAAGTACGTGACTTGAATGTGAGAGCCTATGATTTATTTGAAGCTTCATTCTTAAAAGGCCCCTGGTCGAGTATCATCATAGAAGCTAAGGGTGATGATGGTACATGAAGGCTAGCACGTGCGTTGACTGATGACCGGTTCTCACAGGTCATGATATTGTGATATCAAGTCATCACGTGAGTACTTGTTAGTGAACAAGTTGTACTGGACAGACCCAACCTGAGGCTATTCTGTGGATTGTCATCCAATCGTGTCACGAGTAGGTCTCAATTGACAATGGTGTTGTGATCCTTTGACCTGAAGTCACAGCATTCATTAAGTGAGGAAGAGCGTGCTTTGATGCCATCTAAAGTCCTCCTTGAGAAAGATTGGTGATAAGGGTGGTTGTTGGGCATGTTACGAATCATTTGAGTGTTTGTGTGTGAGCAGATATGAGATTTGTCCTGCTGTATGACAGGAGTTGCATCCATGGGCCCCTTGATGGAACTGAACTGAGAAATGCATGACCATGCTTGGTTGAATCAATATGTGATATCGGACTCACCATTCTCTGGAAGTCCGTCCTGGATCAAGAAACTTGGATTGAGCTATTACGAGGGTGACAAGGTCCATGCCTCTAGTTCTTTCCGGATGTAAGGGACAAAGGGACAAAGACAACGCTGATACATTGGTCATAAACGCTTATGAGTTATAAACTCTTATTGCTTGGGGAGCAATGATGCATTGCTAGATGCCGCTCATTGTTTGTGAGGTTTTTGGTTTGATACTTTCAAGATCAAGTGGGAGTCTGTTGGAGTTACCATGGTGATCTAGAAGTGGTCAAACATGTAATCTCACTGCCAACGCGATATGAGCCTGCAGGGTCGCACATAAGAGATGTGGAGAAGTTGGATGACTGACTGTGTTGGTAAAGGTTACCAATCACCGACCTGAATGAGGTTATGGGCAAAGTGTTGCCTTAAAGGATCGTCGGATTGGGCAAATGTTGCCTTGAAGGATTGGTAAGAATCGTCGACCGCGGGTCGACGAGTGTCGTCAACCCAAGTTCGACGAGTATCGTCGACTGCGGCTCGACGATCGACGAGAATCGTCGAGTATCGTCGACCGCGGGTCGACGGTCGACGAGTATGGTCCACCCACGTTCGGCGAGAATCGTCGAGTATTGTATTCTGATTCTCGCCGATCCTAGGTGATACTCGCCGACTGATTCTCGCCGATCCTAGGTGATACTCGCCGATTGATTCTCGCCGATCGTAGGTGATACTCGCCGACTGATTCTCGCCGATTCTTGGTGATACTCGCCGACTGATTCTCGCCGAATCTGCTAGCCGATTCTCGCCGATCGTCGCCGATTCTCGCCGATTGATACTCACCGATTCTGGAACCCTAAATTTCTGGGTGGTCTGCGGATAGCGATGTTCCTAAGTCTATTTATGTCTTTGGTATAAAAGGACACTTAGGGTTTTCGGGAAACTAGATCTATGCGTGCTGATCGAAACGAAGCCGACTGAAGTGTTCCGCCGTTCGTTCGCTCCGCCGATCCCGAATCCCGCCGACGGAAGGGTTCCGCCGCCGTGCTCGCTCCGTCGACCTCTTCCTCTCCGGCGATCGTCGCTGGTGTTGCTCTTCCTGGCGCGAACCTAGCAGTCCGTGGAGAAGCAAGGTGCGGTGTTTGTCCTTCCCGATTTTCCGTGCGACGGAGAAATCAGTGTTCTCCCGCTCGTGTGGATTTCTGCAGAAACGTGAACATCATTTCACGTAGAACTCGCCATCAGCAAGAACACAAAGCTTGGAGCATCTTCGTTGAGTTGTGACTCAACGCCACCGAGGTAATTTTTGCCTAGTTGTATGTTAACTTCTTGATTCAACTACCATGTCCCGATCCCATCTCTTTTGAGTTTTCTTGATGTTTTACTTTTCCGCTGCGTGCACAAGTGTTGTGCCATCCTCATAGAGAGAAACCCAACAAGAAGGAGACCACGGAGCTAGGGAGCGAGTTCGCCGAGCTCGCATCGGACAAGAAGAGGTCGCAGCGGACTATGGGAAGTAGTGGACCCAACAGACCAGAGAGAGAGGGCTATAAAGAGGGACCAGAAGAGGAGGGAAGAGGAGTGGTTCCACGGGAGGAGAGGGAGCGGTTTGGACAAAGGCAGGCCGCAGGGGCAATGCGAATAGGAGGCGCGGACACACACAGTCAGGCCGCGGAAACCGCAGGCCGCTGGGCGGATAGGAATGGGAGTCCGCAGGAGACCGCAGGCCGCTGGGCGGATAGAACTCGGAATCCGCAGGAGACCGGAACCTCCCTCTGATACCATGTAGAAATGGAGAAAGCCAACCTTGTATATATGTCCACTTGGTTCAAATACAAAGAATGAGTACAAATATATAGATGAGAGAAAGAGAGAGGAAAGTCCTATACACAATGTGGGACTAAAGAGAGGAGAGAAAAACAATAAATGCTATAAAGTGGGCTTAGTTTAAATGAGCTTTTCTAACAGAACCCTCAATATTAGAGACGCCTTTTTGAAGCAAGTAGAGTTGTCCTCTATAGTTAAGCTTGTTCCTATGTGAGTAGTCATGAGATGAGTGACCTTTTGAGAAGTCCTCGCAGGCCACTTACGAAAATGTGTAAACCGTTTATTTCAACTTAGTATATGCTGAGATGAACCAAATCAGACATTCCTTTTGATATTTCTGGGATCGAGTTTTTCCACAGTCAAGACACTCCAACATGGCAATGATGGTTTCACACACAAGTTGATGCGCCCTGCGACACATCATAATCTTTATGCATTTATTTTTTGTACTTTTATTTCATGCACTCTATTATTTCATGCACTCATTTATTTCTCTTGTACTTGTTATTTTCCGGCTCATCGGCATGACCGACCGTTGAGACTTCAATAAAGAGGTCCGATATTACTAGTACTAGAACGATAGCGGCAAGCCCAAATTAACCAAGTGGACATTAAATTTAGATTTCAAAATAAACATGCATCATTAAAAACCGGATTCAATCATGGAGTTGTCTTTGGAAACCCATTCAAAAGGAAGGCTGCCACAATTGTAAAGTTTGTACAAGGAATGATATTTAAAAATAAAGTAAAAATCTTTTAGCCTTTAAAATCTACAGCCATGCAGAAGAAAGAGGAGGCCGAAAAAGATTACAGAGATCGACTCTTCGTCTCTCTGTATTACCAGACCCAGTCGCCCTCTACCTTGTTGTATTTGCCGCCGGATCCTCCCCCCTGCCCGTCCTCGGAGAAGAGTCGTTGTTCTCCTTCTAGCGACTGAACGACCTCTAGCCCCCGCGCGTGCCTCCCTGCTTACTTCTGACGCGCCGTCTGGGAGCACGCGGCCCGGTCGTCATCGACCTCAGAGCCCTAATCCGACGACCGGGATTGGACACCAAGCCGTCGACCTCGACTCTCATATCCAGCCGGTGCCCGGTTCGCCCGATTTAGGGCCAATCACTTGTCTTCAACCCGAACGCTGCCGATTTGGGGGGATTCACTGCTTGTGCTCGATTTGGGTAAACTCGTTCACTCTCATTGCGTTAGTATTAAATTTATGCTTCACTTAATTAATTTATGGGCTTGCCGTTGCGTTCTCGCTATCTGTAGTACCGTTTTTTTTCATAATTGTTGTTTGTCATTTCCTGCTTGTGGTTGCATAAATTCAGTGGAAGATTAGAACCATAAAACACGTGAGAGCTCTACTCGAGTGAGATTTTCAAATATCTTAAGCCCAAAATGACGAGTGTGTTTGCGCGCGTAATCCGATTTGGCCGCCCGACCCTCGTGATCTTTGAAATCAAAATCCTAAATTTCTATTTTCATAAAGAGGTATTTTTTTTTAAACTAAAATTTAATCATTTTTCAAAACCCTAAATTTGAGCCTACATCAGTTTGGTATCAGAGGAAATTTGGTTCGATCCTATCGCGAATCGATCGATCCGCATTTAAAAAAAATTATTATTTTAATTAATTCTAAACTTTTAATTTATCTTTTTTCTTAAATATATATATAAAAAATTTGTTTTTCCTTCATTAAAAAAACACAGTTTTATAATGTCCTTTTATTTTAAGATTTTTTTTATTTTATTTAATCAATAAAAAAATCTTTATCTTATTTTTAAAAAATGGAGAGTCTCGAAGAACGAATGAAAACTTTAATGAAGAACGTTGAGTTCGTCACTGCTGATCTCGCGCAGAATCTGACGGGGTTGTGCACCGACGTACACAATCTTGAAATGACATTACACAAACAAAATAATTTTCCTGACTACATCCCAACTACGTATCAATTAGTGGAACCCGAACTTCGAATTATTAATAGTACTCTTTCTAGACTCGACATTTCCCCCACAAGCACCTTGGCCCCACTTGCTCACATTAAAACACCGCCTCTAGTCGCTGAGCTTATTTCTGAGTCCCCGCCCTGGGAAGGAATTATTAGTGACATATCACTCACATTGGAGTCACCACCATATATTGATTTTATATTTGGGGAACATCATTTTGTGTCATTACAATATTCCATAAATATAAATGTGTCTGAAATTTTTTATTATCAAATTATCGACTTATTTAAGAGGACCCGTATTTTAAAGTTAATGAGAACTCCAAAAATTTTAAAGGATTTCTCTGAAAACTTTTTTAAAAAATTGAAATTAATTTTAGTATTTGTAAGTTAGATTTTAGCGGATTTGTGGAGCTGCAATATTATATTAAATATTTTATATCAAAATTTTGGAATATATTAGGGGGTTGAGAGAACATCAAACTCGAATTTAGCAGCGCATATCACCCTCAGACCGATGGGCAGACTGAGGTCGTTAATAAGAGTTTGGGGGACCTCCTTAGGTGTTTGACTGGGTAGAATCCGAAACAATGAGATCTTACACTGACACAAGCTGAATTTGCATTCAATAACTATACTAATCGCTCTACAGCTAAATCTTCTTTCGAGATTGTTTACGGATTCCCTATACCACATTTACTTGATCGCCACTCCCTTCCGACTCATGAACGTATTTCTTCTGATGCGCAAGCCCATGTTGATTATTTAAAAAAATTGCATAAATCTATTACTAATAAACTGCTAGCAACTTCTGAAAAATATAAATCCATGGCCGATCGTCATCGCCGAGAGTTATACTTTTCAGAAGGAGATTGAGTGTTTGCTTATTTCAGGAAGCAAAGATTCACTCCGTGTACACCACAAGTTACAACAGAGGGAGTTTGGTCCTTTCCAAGTCCGTAAGCGCATCAGTGAGAATGCATATCTCCGAGATTTGCCCGTTGAATTTGGTACTTCGCCAATATTCAGCGTGGCCGATCTGACGCCTTTCTATGGAGAGCCGACTAGTTCTAGCCCGAGCCCACCGGCGACAGTCCCAGAGATTCCACCAGACTTAGCTCCAGTCTAGACACCCAGTACTGAGGAGATTGATCAAGTTCTCGATGTTCGAGAGTTTCATACTCGCCATGCCACATACCAGCGCTACTTGGTCTCCTGGCGGGGATGGGGCATCACAGACAGTTCATGGATCAACACTGACGAGCTACGACACCGCCGCCCAGACCTCTCTATTGCTACTCTTTGCGAAGTCTCGCCGGGGTCTAGCCTTTTCAACTCCGGGGGAATTGATGCGCCCTGCGACACATCATAGTCTTTATGCATTTATTTTTTGTACCTTTATTTCATGCACTCTATTATTTCATGCGCTCAGTTATTTCTTTTGTACTTGTTATTTTTCGGCTCATCGGCATGACCGACCGTTGAGACTTCAATAAAGAGGTCCGGTATTACTAGTACTAGAACGATAGCGACAAGCCCAAATTAACTAAGTGGACGTTAAATTTAGATTTCAAAATAAACATGCATCATTAAAAACCGGATTCAATCATGGAGTTTTCTTTGGAAACCCATTCAAAAGGAAGGCTGCCACAATTGTAAAGTTTGTACAAGGAATGATATTTAAAAATAAAATAAAACAAAATCTTTTAGCCTTTAAAAGCTACAGCCAGGCAGAAGAAAAAGGAGGCCGAAAAAGATTACAGAGGTCGACTCTTCGTCTCTCTGTATTATCGGACCCAGTCGCCCTCTACCTTGCCGTATTCGCCGCCGGATCCTCCCCCTTGCCAGTCCTCGGAGAAGAGTCGTTCTCCTTCCAGCGACGAAACGACCTCCAGCCCCCGCGCGTGCCTCCCTGCTTACTTTTGGTGCGCCGTCTGGGAGCACGCGGCCCAGTCATCGTCTACCTCGGAGCCTTAATCCGATGACCGGGATTGGACACCAAGCCGTCGACCTCGACTCCACATCCGGCCGGTGCCCTGTTCGCCCGATTTAGGGCCGATCACTTGTCTTCGACCCGAACACTGCCGATTTGGGGGGATTCACTGCTTGTGCTCGATTTGGGTAAACTCATTCACTCTCATTGCGTTAGTATTAAATTTATGCTTCGCTTAATTAATTTATGGGCTTGCCGTAGCGTTCTCGTTATCTGTAGTACCGTTTTTTTTTTCATAATTGTTGTTTGTCATTTCCTGCTTGTGGTTGCATAAATTCCGTGGAAGATTAGAACCATAAAACACGTTAGAGCTCTACTCGAGTGAGATTTTCAAATCTCTTAAGCCCAAAGTGACGAGTGTGTTTGCGCGCGTAATCCGATTTGGCCGCCCAGCTCTCGTGATCTTTGAAATCAAAATCCTAAATTTCTATTTTCATAAACGGTATTTTTTCCTGTAACCAAAATTTAATCATTTTCCAAAATTCTAAATTTGAGCCTACATCACAAGTGTTCGTCATATTAGAGGTAGTTTCTCCGACCTCACGACCAAGAAATGAGATTACCCTCTGAATGCAACCTTGCACTCGAGACAACTACCAATCAAATAGCCAAAACAAGTTCTCTTACCCTTCAAAATGCTTTCTCACATTCGAGGCTGTGCCACCCGGGTCTTTTCCTGGTTCGTTTATATCAAACATATTACATCAAAAGTATAACAACAACAACACTCAAGCTTTTATCCCACTATAGTGTGGTCGACTATATGGATCCTTTGTCGCCATTATGCCCTATCTTTTGTCATAATCTCACTAATGCCTAAATATATCATGTTTTTCCTTGTAGTTTCATTCCAAGTCTTTATTGGTCTACCCCTCCCTCGCTTAACATGCTTGGTGACTAGACTCTCACAACGCCTAACATGTGCCTCTAATGGTCTCCTTTGTACGTGTCCAAACCATCTTAATCGAGCTTCTCGCATCTTCTTTGCAATTAGTGCTACTCCTGTCTTATACGATACATTCATTCCTAATTTTGTCCAGTCCCGTGTGTTCACACATCCACCAAAACATTATTATCTCAGCAACTCCCATTTTTTGCTTATGTTTACAATTCACTGCCCAACACTTAGAACCATAGAGCATCACTGGTCTAATTGCAGTACGATAAAACTCACCCTTAAGTTTTAATGGTACTTTACGATCACATAAGATCCCTGACACGGTTCTCCACTTCAATCAACCCGCTTGGATTTTATGTGTCACATCTTTATCAATACCGCCGTCCTTTTGAACTATCGATCCAAGATATTTAAAACACTCACTACGGGAAATTTTAGATGTCGATATCAGATTGAGTTTTAAAATGTCGGAAGTTGGAGCCATGTCGGGAATATTTTAAAATATAGGATTTCCATTTCTTTTAAATATTTTTTTACTTTTATGTATACTAAATATAATTATATGTTGTAAAAATAGAAAATAATCAAATAAATATATAAAAAATGAGCCATTTATATTACAAAATTAACAGTATTTCAGATAAAATATTATTAACAAATACAAATGATACATTATAAAATATATATAATAATATACATTTATTTTATTTTAATAATAGCAAGTTGATTACAAATAACGAAGATTTACAAGTAAAAAATTCTTGATTAACTATAAGTCTTTTCAAATTTATAAATTTATATTAAAAATATGCTAAAAGTCAATTAATAAATGTATAAAATATTTTCATATTTTTTATATTATGAAATTAAAAAATTATGAAACTATTATACAAAATTGGTTATAAGAATAAAATTTTAAAAAAATCAAAACAATAAGTTTTATTGATTTAAACATAATATGTGTGTGTGTATTTTCTCTTGGAAGCTGGCTTCTCTCTTATAACTACCCATCATGGCAGCCTAAAGGTTCAATGTCTCCCACGACAATGTATGCCTAATTACCATGGACAACTTCCGTGTTGACCTTTCGATAACTCTGTGAATTACTTTTCCAAAGCTGGTTTTTATGTGATTGAACTCGGTGATACATACTCCACACCGTAAGGTTGGCTTGGATACAAACGTTAGGCGACATAAAGGCCAGTTGCACTTCTAATTTGTAGTTTGCCTTCAAGAATGTTCGTCACAATGATCCTTCTCTAGCTTGCACTCTAACTTCCTCGGGAATAGTGCAAAGGGGTTTGTCTTCTTTGGCCGGGGACGAAAGATATTCCCATTTCATCCCCGCACTCTCCCAGATATCCAATATATTCATCACCAATTTCATTCTACTTTGGAGGCACCCGCTAGACTCCCACCATCTCATCCTGTTATGTGCCTACTTTGAGGTTGCCAAAGGAGTGGCCGGAGGTGGAGATGATGGTGGCGGAGATGCTACAGAGCTTTGATCGCGGCTGATTAAGAGGAGAGTGCTCGAGAGTGAGAGCTTCCAAAATCTCTTTTAGAGTGTAGGGAAGGGACTTTCTTCATTGGTAATCCCAAACGAAAGACTCCATGGGTTTATATAAAATCCTCATTAGCATTGGTGTAAATAACTTGAATGCATAAAACATAACGAAAACGTGACTAATAAAATGAAATGACTCGATTAATACATTTGAATCGATATAATAACTTGACTCAATAATAATAAAACTCGATAACTGACGAATAGGATCCATAACATCCCATCCGTCCTCGAAATCGAGTTTGTCCTTGTAGAAAAGCAACACACACACTTGGGAAAAATCTGTAAACCTTGCATATATTTCTTGTGTATATAAATACAAGTATGGATACATATATATATGTATATACATATATATGTATATACATATATATATGTATATATATGTATATACATATATATACATATATATATATATATATATATATATATATATGTATATATATATATATATGTATATATATATATATATATATATATATATATATATATATATATGGAGAGAAGAGAGGGAAAAGTGCCAATTTCAAGATGTGGGACATGGAGGTCCGAGCAAAGAGAAATAAACAGATTTAGAGATATATCAGCAGAGCCGGAGACGGGAGCGGTGTTTCCATTGGCTACAGTGATAAACTTGGGATATGCAGAGTCCAAGTATTGAGGTGGCTTCAAGGAAGTGATATGATGAGTAACACCGGAGTCCATCCAACGCGGGCTAGTGAAGAGACGAACGATACCTTCATGAGAGACCAAGACAACGGAGGCAGATGAGTTGTGGAGCAGCCCTTGAAGTTGTTGGAGCTAGAGGCGGACTTCATCAAGATCATCACGCGAGGCAGAAGGGCTGAGGATGACAACAGAGGCAGTTGGACGAGGAGGCAAACCATGCTTTCGATAGTAGGTGGCCTCAAGGTGTCCATCCTTTCCATAGAACGAGCACTTAGGTCGTGGCCGACTATTTCGGCCCCTCCCCCGAGAGCCAGTATGCCCCCCACGAGAAGCGGGAGGAAGAGGAAGTAATGACGCAAAAGATTGCTGGAGAAGAGCCGGTGTCGGAGGGCCGATAACAATGTTTTAAATATCGGATGTCGACGACATATTGGATTGAGTTTTTAAATATCGGATATCAGAAGTCGGAGACATGTCGAAGATATTTCAAAATATCGGATTTTCATGTCTTATAAATAAATACAAATTATGTATACTAACTATAATTATATGTTAAAATTTTTTAAAAATAATATAACAATTAATTAAAAATGAGTCATTTATATTACGAAATAAAATCGAATTGTATTTAAGATAAAATATTATCAACAAATACAAAAATGATACATTGTTAAAAATCTTTGACTGATTATAAGTATTTTCAAACTTATAATTTATATTAAAACATGCAAACAATCATCAAATAAATGTAGAGCAATGTTATAAGCACACCAATTGACGCTATTGCCAGCCAAATTTTATTGACACACCAGATTCTTTTATTTTCACACCAACACGTTATTGTCACACCAAATTTTAAATCGATATTGACACACCAAAATAACTATGAATCTACTTTACTTTCTATATGTTATTTTTGCACCAAAATTATTATTGATTAATAACATAAAATCATTAAGTATATATATGATGTTCTCATGAGCAAATAACTACTGTGATAATAAATATACAAATTTCCTTCCTGATGCTAAAGAATTACTTTGGTTATGCCATATATTTTATCCATTAATGAGATCCTATGGTTCTAAATTCCCCTCACTTGCATAAACAAATAACCAAACAGGATCAAAGTTGAAAATTGCAGCAAAAAAAAATAGCAACTCACTTAAAACATCCCTTACGACCCCCCATGCCCAAGTCTGAATCACTAGAAAGCATAGAACACAGAAACTCCGCGGCCCCCTCGCAGCTATAAGCCCAAACCGCCTGCTGCTCCTTCTCCTTCATTGGATCACCCCAGCCTCTTCTCCCGCCGCTGCAAGATGAGGCTGATTTCCAATGGTCCTTCCCAATGACACCAGAGACCATGCCAGTCGACGCCACGACCCTCTTCTTCTTCTTCTTATGCGCGCTCCTCTTCTTCCCGTACGAATTGGGGCTTTCCGCCGGATCAACGAGCTCGGCGCCCAGGATGCTGGCGGCCTTATAGGCGTCGCTGCCTGATTCTTGGTATGCCGAATCGATCTGTATGAGAGAAAGAAGGGGAAAACGGAGTTGAGCCAGTGCACGGATCGCTTCCCTGGATCCTCGGTTTCCTCGATTTCTCCGGCATCCCCGACTAGGGATTCTGGTGACTTGTGGCAAAAGTGAGAGGGCTTGGCGTCGACGTCGGGGAGGAGGAGAGCACGGCTTGGCGTCGACGTCATTTGACAGAAGGAGAGGAATATCGCGGAAGGGGAAGAGAGAAACAGACTGGTGTGCGGTTAACGGAGGTGAGTTAGGATTTTATGTATTTTTTAAGTTAGAATTGGTGGTCAATAGCGTAAATTGGTGTGCTTATAACATTGCTCTAAATGTATTAAATGTTTTCATATTTTTTGTAATATGAAATTAAAAATTGTGAAACAATTATACAAAATTTGTTGCCAGAATAAAACATTAAAAAATTGAAATAATACGTTTAATTGATTTAAACATACATAATATATATAGGCGATGTAAACATATGTTGCTAGTGTGCTAATAAACATAAAATAAAATAGCGGATGATATATTTAAAAGTTGTGTCGGACGATATATCGGAAAAATACGGACATGTCGGCCTATATTTTACAAAAGGATATAATCAATTTTTTTTAGAAAAACATATCGTTTTGCTTTAAAAATGACATGTCAGGAGACATGTCGAACAAGTCAGAGGACATTTAAAATAATGGCCGATAGCATCAAGAGGTGGTGAAACCTTGAGCAGCATGGAGCACACATCAAAGAATGATGAAATAGTAACAGAGGAGAGGATATGAGCCTGGACACTATGAAGATGAGGCGGAACTCGTGCCATCATCATGACAATACCAACGGCCTCCTATTGAGCACGCTGGGTTGCAAGATCCGTAGTCGGGGGCTGATGCTGAATTCAGGCCTCGACCATCAACATGGACTGAGCAACAAAAGATGTTAGGTCAACAACACTTCCTGAGTCATGGGATTGAAGACCGGTGGTGATATCATACAAGTGTTGGAGACTATCCTTGCTAGAGTATAGAGAATGATGCTCCTCCCACATTGCCTTGGCCGTCTCATGATACATGATCATGCTGTATGGTTTGCCATCAAGGGAGTTGAGAAGCCAAGTCTGAACACGACCATTGTCACGCAGCCAATCATTAGTAGGTGCAGAAGGAGTATCCCTAGTGAGATGATGCAGAAGTCCCTTGGACTGAAGGACCCGGCAGACAGAATGCACCCATTCAACAAAATTCTTCTTTCCAGTATGGGAGATGATGGTGATTCTCAACTCGTCACGTAGTTCAGGAGCAGGGACCGAGCGAGCTGAAGAAGAAGAATTAGTAGAAGAACCCACGACAGCATGACCTGGCGGCAAGGGAAACGACTAGGCAGGCAGCGCGGGCAGAGCAAACAGAGCACAAGCAAGCAAAACGAACAGAACGGACAGAGCGCAACAACAGCTAAACCGACGGACTGGCAAGACATAGACGGTTGTAGCAACAATGGCTAGGCAAGAGCGCAGTGAGACAGAGATAAGACGTGGCAGCTAGAGAAAGACTTGATCGCAACGGCTAGAGAGATAGACCGGGCAATCAAGAAAGAACCGCATGCAGGATGAGTCCGATCCGAGCAGCAAGAGTCAACTACGATCAAGCGACTAGAAAAAATGGAGAGACCGTAGCGGCTAGGGAGACGAGGCCAGCGAACAACAGCAGGAGGCCTGACAGAAAGAGCAATCAGCGAGCAGACTGCGCGACAAGAGCAACACGATCAAGCTGCGATCAAGCGGGTAGGGACAAAGAGATCGCAGCGGCTACAAGAGAAGAGACCGACGAACAACAGTAGAAGGCCTGGTAGAAAGAGCAATCAACGAGCATACCACGCGACAATAGTCCAATCGAGCGCAACAAGCTGATCGTTTAGAAGGCGTGGCGGTCTGGCGATTAACGAGAAGCGGAAGAAGAGACCGCAACGGCCAGGAGAGAAGAGACCGAACCGGTCTGAAGAGAAGTGGGGCCTAGAGAAATCCCTATAAAGGGAGTGAGATGGGAAGGAGATGGGCAGTAGGGAGAGAAAGAAGGGAGGGAAGCAGATAAAAAACAAATTAACCGCAGGAGGTGTGATTAGAGAGGAGAAGGGAAGTGAATGCCACGAGATAGGAGAAGAGACGGCTAACAAAGGAGAGACTGCTCGGATAGGAAGCCGCAAAGATGGTTGCGGTTAGAAAATTAGAGACCGCACAGAGGGATCGCTCCCTCTGATACCATGTAGAAAAACGACACACACACTTGGGAAAAATCTGTAAATCTTGCAAATATTTCTTGTGTATGTAAATACAAGTATGAATACATATATATATGAAGAGAAGAGAGGAAATAGTCTCAATTTCAAGATGTGAGACTATTACAAGTAGAGGAAAAAGACCTAAGATGGGCCCTTAAATGGGCCATTACATGTTCTTTTCTAACAGTCCTCAAGATCGAATTTTGCGTGGATGACCGAGTCATCTGGCAGCTTGATCTCTTGTTAGAATAACGCCCAAAGTGTGTCACGTCGACGATGTCTTCAGTTAGTAGTGACAGTGCCGTCGAAACAATGGGCAGCAGACGAAATGTGTTCGGTGGGGCTGTCAGAGCGACAATGAGCAGTAGCAACAAGGAGGCCGGAGGAACGATGGACGACAACAAGGAACAAATCCGTTAGGGTCGGCAGAGCACGGGCCGGCGGATCAGGAGCCGAGAAAAGAAGCAGCGATGTGGCCGGAGGGAGCGACACAGTAGGGGCTGACGGAGCAAGAGCCAATAGAGGAGGCGGTGAGATGGCTAGGGAACCGACAAGGCAGGGGCCGACATGCCAGGAGGCGAGGTGATATCTGTCGGAATTTGCGGCAGTGGAAAAGTATACTACGGTGCAAGGATCACTGGCGGCGGGGGTGGCACAACATGAACAACGACGAGCTGCGGAGCATTTGCGGTTCACAGTGGGGACGACGACCGCTCTAGTGGAATCTGCAGCATGGAAGGTGGAGACTTCGCCTGGAAGGCGGCTACCAAATTATCAAGTTTGTGAGCATAGTCATGTCATCATGACGACGAGTTGCGGCGTTCTAAGGGCATGCGTCTCATGAGGTCATTATTTCCTCTATTAAACGAAGGGCAGCTATCTCTGCGACACTTAATTTTTCATCGCTTTAACTGCAGGTTCATCATAATTAAGAGAGGAAAAAAAATTAATGTGATTAATAATCATTCAATCAATCAATTAATTGAGTAAGATTGGTCAATTAATTAAATCATACTTTTTATTGTAACGCCCCTAGCCGATACAACGTGACGATGTCACGGCTCCGCTCTAGACGACGCTACCGGGTTGCAGCCCAAGCATCCCAACCCCTTTCCCTCCACAAGCGGGTTGTTGGTGGCCACAACCTCCCTTTGATGAGCGAACTCGACAGTTAAGCTGGGCCGTACGGGGACTTCCCAGGAGGTCACCCATCCTAGTACTACTCTCGCCCGAGCACGCTTAACTATGAAGTTCCTTCACTTCTCATCACCAGTTGAGCTCTAGCGTATGGCGGAAACGACGAAAAACAACAACAGAGACGTGGACATGCGTTGGGCTCGAGAAAGGTTAACACTGAGGATGTGTGAGGCCTGCATGCAGAATAATGTTGCGCTGTGATGGGCTCGAGGAGGATTGGGCTCGAGGTGGATGGGGCTCGAGGAGGATGGGGTGCAGAGGAGGATGGGGCGCAGAGGAAGCATGGGCTCCGGTTGCTTGGCCAGAGGTAGCTTGGCGAGCAACATCAGTTGAGCGGGGAAAATAATTACTGGAGAAGATTGATGTGGCCTCTGGAAGGGGGCATCACTGGGATAGGGCCGTCAAGTGCAATTGCTGCGACTGGAAGGAGGCGCTGTAGGTCCGTGCGGCGACTGGAAGGAGATGCTGTGACGTGAAGCAGGCGCAACAGGTCCCCACTGTGAAAACGGGGGTTCCCTGTCATTGACTTTGGTGAGGAAGAACGAGACTTCTCGCATGCTGGGAGGATGGAGGATGATGGGGGTGCTTCCGAGTGATGTCGACGGAGCATCGACTGGTCGACAGATCCTATCTGTATTGAGTCGGGCTGTAAAGGAGGAAGCTTGGTTGGAACGGAAATAACATGCTGTAACTTGACAAGGCTTGTGATTCTTGCAACGGAATAAGATGAGCAAAGTGAAGAAGGATCCCTTCGATACTAAGTTGTTATGGGCCTACTCGGAGGTTGCCAAAGGAGTGGCTCGAGGTGGAGATGACGCTGGCGAGATACTATGGAGCCTTGACCGCGACTGCCTAAGTGGTGCGTTCTCGAGAGAGAGGGCTTCCAAAATCTCTTTTATGGTTGAAGGACAAGAATTTCTTCATTGATAATCCTTAACAAAACACTCTCATGGGTTTATATAAGACCCCCCAATAACATGAATGTAAATAACTCGATAACATAAAATATAACGTACTCGGCCCGACTAATAAAACATAAAGACCCGACCAGTACATTTTACTCGATACAATAACTTGATTCAATAATAATAATACAACTAGATAACTGACGTATAACACACCCCCATGACTACCAAATACACTTATAACCCGGGGTCCACCCGCTATACTCCCATGAGATTGGAAACTGGATTCATGATTTTCTAAGAATCTTGGATACATGATATGTTTTGATTTTTTAATTATTTAAATCAAATACAAATTATTATAATGATATGCGACATCACGTCTTCTTTATTTTTTTCAATAATTATTTGTCACATGAAATATATTAAATGAAGCTAAAATTTATGCAAAAAATTATATCATATTATAGATATGAGCCGGGATTTGAAATATTTAATTAATTGATTCCCGCTTCCTATTAGCTAACATTTTCTTTTTCATGTATCTTTCTCCGTATCATGTGCACGATATGCACACATTTTGAGTGCTTTCAACAATACAATCCAAGACCGCCTGAGAGTATTTGAAATATTTTTTTTAATTCTTAACAAGAAAAGTTAAGAGTTTTGAGGAAGTGTTTCCAAGAGGTTTCCGACTCTGAAACAATTCAAATACGACACATGAGACTGTTGCAAGTATCCGTACTTCCTTGTTGGTGAGATCATATCACTGGTGTCATGCCCAAATAAGACATAATGAAGATGTTGATTTTAGAGATGCTCCAACTGTGGATTATTCATCTTAGTTCTAGTACATTCTTCAACTGTTTTTTCTCGTGCGCAAAAAACACAGTACTTGACAATTTTGTGTAGTGTTGAAACCAAGATTCGGTTCCACCTAGAGTTCGGACCTCAGAGTGCAGCTCACACCTAGTTCTCCCAAGCCGTCCCTTGGTGAGAGACCTGAATTTGGAAAATGACCGTTGACTCTAGCGTGGAGGTCCCACCTCACACCCGGAAGACCTTTGAGATCTCCCCCTCCCTAGCCAATGCTGATCTAGGTGCCTTGGAGGATGAAAGAACAAGATGAAGATTGGTGAAAACGGATCCCTCTCCAAGGCACCCCAAGGTCTATTTATAGATTTTCTGGGGATGACCTGCCAATAACGCAATCCCGCTGTTCTAAAATTACTGAAATGCCCTTTCAAAATAGCAGACCCTCAAGCCGAGCGAGATCCTCGAGCCGGGCAAGAACTAGGCCGGGCGAGACCCTCAAGGGGCCGGGACGGGTGCCGGCCTCCCGCCGCACCCGCCCCCCTGAAATGGGCCGGGGCGGTTGCCGGCCTCCCACCGCACCCGCCCCCTTCAAAATGGGGCCGGGGCGGGTACCGACCTCCCGCCGCACCCGCCCCCTAAAACAGGCCGGGGCGAGTGCCGGCCTCCCGCCGCACTCGCCCCCTGAAGAGGGGCCGAGGCGGGTGCCGGCCTCCCGCCGCACCCGCCCCCTAAAACAGGCCTGGGCGAGTGCCGGCCTACCGGCCTCCCGCCGCATCCGCCCCCTAAAACAGGCCGGGGCGAGTGCCGGCCTCCTGCCGCACTCGCCCCCTGAAGAGGGGCCGTGGCGGGTACCAGCCTCCCGCCGCACCCGCCCCTAAAATAGGCCGGGGCGAGTGCCGACCTCTCGTCGCACTCGCCCCCTGAAGGGGGGCCGGGGCGGGTGCCGACCTCTCGCCGCACCCGACCCTTTGCCCCCTTAGCCTTTGGGCTCACTTGTCCCGGGCCATTCTCTGGATAACACCTTGCGCTTGCTTGGGGACCCCACTCCGCGAATACGAGGTTGTACACAATCCCCGCTCTTTTCGAGCAAGTTCCACGCTCGGAAAGAAACGTCCAACCCAACGTATTCGCTGAGTGTAGCACTCTTGGAGCCAAAAATACTTGGCCTCTCCGAGGGGTCAACCTGCCATGCTAGCTAACAAGAGCTTGGGTGGCGAGATCTCCTCCGGATAGAATTCACTTAACCTCCCGAGGGGTCAACCTGCCTTACCAGCTAATGAGAGCCTGGATGAAGAGATCCCCTCGGGGTAGAATTCACATAACCTCCCAGAGGGTCAACTTGCCACGCCATCTAATGAAAGGCTGGGTGGCGAGATCCCCTCGGGGTAGGATTTGTCTCGAGACTCTATCCCGAGGCACATTCGACCCATCCAACTAGTGAGAACCTGGGTGAGGAGATCCTCTCGGGGTTGAAAACTTCTCTCCACCGAGGCACATTCGACCCATCCAGCTAGTGAGAGCCTGTGTGAGGAGATCCTCTCGGGGGTCGGTTCATTCTCGCCACCGAGACACATTCGACCCATCCAGTTAGTGGGAGCCTGAATGAGGAGATTCTCTCGGGAAGAGAACTTACTATCGAGGCACATTCGACTCATCCAATTAGTAAGATCCTGGATGAGGAGATCCTCTCGGGTTTGGAACCTTCTCTCCACCGAGTCACATTCGACCCATCCAGCTAGTGGGAGCCAGGCTGAGAAGATCTTCTCGGGGGTCGTTCCTTTTCTCCACCGAGGCACATTCAACCCATCCAGCTAGTGAGATCCTGAGTGAGGAGATCCTCTTGGGACGAGAACTTACTACCGAGGCACATTTGACCCATCCAGCTAGTGAGAGTCTGAATGAGGAGATCCTCTCGTGGTGCGATCAGGCACGTCATTCGAACCATACTAAATTCAACATCCTCAAACGGGGAATTTTTTAGGATACATGACCTCCTGACTCAGCTGGTCAGGGGTAGAGATCATTAAAAAACATAAGAGGAAAAGGACTTCACCAGAGCAAGGTTTCTTCAGGCTGCTTGGGTATGATGACCGTCATTTGCCTCCTCCTCTGATACCTCTATCCTGCTCAAGCTCTCCATGATCTTCTCCACCTCTTCTGCCCGGCTTGCCAGAAGATGGTGTTGACGGCCGTGACGTAGCACTGCCTTGTCATCCTGGGGTCTCCCTAATCCTGACTTGGATCCTTGCAGTGTTAAACTTGAGGCACTGGTGAAATGACGATGACACACTTCAAAAGGCGCTGATGAGGGGTCTTCCGAAGATGGCGTTGTAACTGCTCGGAGCGTCAATAATGACGAACCGGCAGTTCCTTGAGGTCCCCCCCCAACTTCACCTGGAGTCCGACTCCACCTTCTACCGCCTTCCTTTCTCCTGAAAATCCAAACAGGGGTTCGTCCGAGGCCAACACCCTCCTTTGTTCCACCTTCATCTTTTCAAACGCCTTCTTGAAAACGACGTTGACGGAGCTCCCGTTGTCAACCAAGATCCGGGAGACGGTGTAGCCTTCGATGACTGCCTGGATGACCAACGCATCGCAGAACGATCCTCATGATCCGGCATGTCCTTCATTGAGAAGGTGATCTTCTCCTCGGGGGGTGGGGTCTGGGATGTCGAAGCGACGCTCCGACGGTATACAACATGTAGCTTGCCTTTCGGGTGGCCTCGATCCCCACTCCACCGTGGATCACTCCTATACCTCCTCAGGATCCTACATCAACCCGATCCTCACATATGTCATCTCCCACTTCTCTCGGTAGAACTTCTTCAATCCGTACCGACGACTGCTGCTGGGCTGGGCCTCTCGCCTCTCTCACTTCCAAGAATTAGGAGCAGGTAGCTGTGGCGTGACCCTCTATCTGGTGGAAGTCACAATATGACGACACTCTTTCCCCCCTCCTTCGACGGGCTGAGTGATCTCTCCTGTTACCTCTTCCCCCTCTTCCTATCGCCATGACTTGCTGCGGTGGGGGTAGGAGCTGCCTAGGGGCTTGCCTCTGGAAGTTGAACCTCCTTGGCCTCCATGAAAGTTTCCCCACACCCTGGACGAGACCTCTTCCTGGACCCTAAACGGGCCCTCCCTGTTGCCTCCAACCTGGCTCCGAACCTTCCTGAGGTCCCTGAAACCCCTGAGCGCTCTGTGCTCTTCTTTCCTTTTTCCCTCCTGATGCCTCGAGCCACCTTGCTCCTTCGACCCCTGCCTATATTAATCTTGCCAACTTCTTGACATACGCCGGGTTGGCCGCCTCAGTTGCTATCTCCTCTGCCGCCCTTTCCATCATCTCCTCGAAGGATTGGGGGCCTTTCGGGTCAGACTCATCTGAAGAACCCCTCACGTAACCCCACTGTAAACGCCATCTGGAAGCCATACCCTGACACCTCCTAGATGTACAAGATCTCTTCTTGGACCTGTCCACATATTGAGCCAACGACTCCTCAGCCCTCTGACTTATCAGGAAGATGGACTCAGGACTCTTCTTCCTCCTTTTAGAAGTGGAGAAGCGAAGCTGAAAACTCTGGCTCAAGTCTTCGAACCCGTAGATCGATCTCGCTGGGAGTTGATGAACCAATCCCTCGCCTTGTCTTTCAACGTGATCGCGAAGAGGTGACACTTGAATGCATCCGTCATCGGCCTGATAGAGACCATATCTTCGAACCACTGCAGTGCTGGATGGGGTCGTCCTTCCCGGTATAGTAAGTCATGTCAGGTTCTCTGAACCCCTCGGGAACGGGAGCTGAGGCAATCAACTCTCTGAAGAGTGACCCCCTACTTGGTGGTCTTGCATGCTCCACTCACGCGACTTGCTCGCCTGGGAGGCTAACACTCACCGGGCTGGGGAATAAC
>CM077154.1:7784261-7863812 GCA_039583875.1 Platanthera guangdongensis | reverse complement strand
TTTAACATCATCCTCCCCAAACATATGCACTGGAACCAAAAAAACATTCAGATGTTTCAATAAAATTTTTTTTTCGGAAGCCACACCTATGGAAAAAAAATTGAAGGAGGGGAGCTTTGCTGGAACATCAATGTCGCAAGTCTTACCTCCGGAGAAGATGCACAAGAGTTGGCGGCGTCCCGGGAGGCGAGATCTGCGTCGGTAGAGGCCTATAAGTGTGTCGGGAAAGAATTATGAGGAGGGATCGGTCGGATATCGAGCAGAAAAAACGAGCAAACGACTAGTGATTAGAGGACATACCTTACGGAGAAGAAGAGCGGCGGAGAAGAGCGCCAACGTTGGCGGACCAGCGGCCGTGAACACCAGAGAAACAGCTCTGCGGCTAGGGCATGCGAGAGGAATCAGGGAAGATGAAAAATTTGCGTGAAATCGGCGGTGCCGCTGTTTTTGACGTAACGTCACCTGACCGCAATTTGCTAAAAGGCGTTTGGCGCTGCTTCCCACGCAGCTGCGGTGTGCAGCACCCCTGCTGCTTTACCATACAAAGACTTGGTGAGCCAACTCAAAGAATCACTTTTCCCATCATAGGTCGAAAATTCCAATCTGGTATAGCGTCGTACAATCGTTGCATCAGGGTGCGCGAGGACTGGTGGCGGTGGCTCGTGTACAGTTAGGGACGGCGGGGCAGTGCGGAGAAGTGGTTGTGCCTGACTGCTGCTGACATAGTTGTTTAGGCGCGCGCCTAGGCGCTCCTGATGCGCCGGGCGCACCAGGCGCACCAGGCGCTAGCACGGCTGAGGATGGCGATGTGCCCCAGGTGCGCCTAAGGCGCGCGCCTTACAGGCTCCCAGGCACGCCAAAGGCGCGCCCGAGCCTTTCAATGTATATGTTTTTTAAAAGTTTTTGATATGGACAAAAACATGATCTTAGATGCACCCGAGGCACTCCTAGGCGCACTTGGACGCCCAATTCGCTGAAATTGTGCGAGTTGGGCGCCCAAATCGCTGAAATTGAGCGAATTGGGCGCCCAAATCGCTGAAATTGAGCGAATTGGGCGCCCAATTCGCACAATTTCAGCGAATTGGCCACCCAATTCGCTCAATTTCAGCGAATTGGGTGCCCAATTCGCCCCCAATTCCCTCAATTTCAGCGAATTCACTCAATTTCAGCGAATTGAGCGCCCAATTCGCACAATTTCAGCGAATTGGACGCCCAATCCAATTCGCTCAATTTCAGCGAATTGGCAGCCCAATTCGCTCAATTTCAGCGAATTGGGAGCCCAATTCGCTCAATTTCCTTTTCCCCCATTTTTATGCCTCACATGCCTCAGGCGCGCGCCTGCGCCTTGCGTCTAGGCTCATGGGGCCCTTTGCGCCTAGGCTCCTGGGGCCTTTTGCGCCTCGGTGCGCCTTGCGTATTTGATAACTTAGGCTGCTGGCATGATCGTGTGTCGGGGCGGTAGACAGATCATCGATGCGCTTGGAGAGCGCAATAATGACCTCCTATTGACGGTCCCCGAGAGCAGTGTGTGCAACTTGTTGCACAATGACGGCTTGGAGCGTGGTCATAATCTGATTGAGTTGTTCAGATGAGTCATCCATAGTGTGAGTGGAGCGAGAAGAAGAACGGGTGACCATCCGGTGGGATTGCGCCAGTCGGAAGACTGGGAGTGACCACGGGAGCCGTGGCGACGCCCAATGTTGGCACCAAAAGGGAAGGGCCTGCTGGAAATGGTCCGTTAAAATAGATAGAAGGCTGGGATTGAACAGAGTGGGCTGCCCGAGTTAAATAATTTTGAAACAGGTCTCGGGAATCGTGTGTATTAAAAAGCAATATGGAATTAGAAACATCAGGTAATTAAATATGTAAAAGGAGTTGGGATAGGGAATGATTGTGGTGTCCACCGAGTAAAAGAAATTAAATAGGTGTGCTGCTAGGTTTGTGCGGTGGTGGGCTCGATGAAACGCAGGAGTGCGGGCGACTCGAGGAAAGCGGGGAGATGCGAGTGGCTCGATGGAAGAAGTGCGACGATAAGGCAGGGAATGGGCTCGGGATGGCAGGGCGGGCCTTGAGAGGTGGCGGATGCGGCGATAATGCAGGTAAGGCTCGACAACGTGCAGCTTGGGGTTGTCGGGCGGGGCTGGAAGAGATGGCGGGTTGCGGCGATGTTGCAGGGTAGGGGCTCGACGACGCGTGTGGTTGCCTTAAAGGGGGGGGGGGGGTGAAGTTGTCGGAAGGGGGGGGGGGGGTGCGGCGTGGAGCTTGCTGGGCAGAGAACTGGCTGGCGAAAAGCAGAAAACAAAATGCAGAACACCGACACTGGTTGCTGAATTGATCTCCCAGAAGCGAAAACTAGCGCGAGAGCCTAAGAAACAACGGTTGTTGGTGTCGAATAAGCAGACGTGGGAGGATATTCCCTCTGATACCAAGTTGTTACAGGTCTTATGATGTCGCCGGTGGAGAGGTCGGAGGTGGAGGACATGGCTGTGGTAGGGGATACAACGGAGCCCTTAATCGCGCCTGCCTAAGCGAGGTTACTCGTTGGAGGAGAGAGCCACCAATATCTCAGAACAAAGGGGAAGGAAAACTAGACTTCATTTCCTTGAAACCAACATACAATAACCATACCTTCATATAAGTTATAACAATATAAGAAGACAACAATAATGATGACACCTAATATTAGACCCGAGAATCGAGGCTCCTACATAATGATAACAACTAGAAACCTAAATAATAAAAATAATAATACGCAGCACGTAACATAATAATACACAACACGTAACATAATAATACACAACACGTAACAGAAAGTTACTAAGTTTAAGTAATAACTTGAACCCTCAAATATTAGTGGTGCCTTTTTAGAGTAAGTAGTGAGTTTGTTTTAGAAACATTGTAGTTAAGCGTGCTTCGACTGAAGTAGTTCTGAGATGGGTGACCTCCTCAAAAGTGCTTTTAGGGTACCTGTGGAAAAGGGAAAAATTGCGCGGTGCAGTTTAATATGGCATGGGATGAACCAAAACAGACAATATTTATGATATTTGGGGGTTGAGTCGTTACAAATTGTATTGGAGCTAGACCTCCCGCAGTATGATGTGTGATTCAGGGACAAATCAAGCGGAAGCTAGTGCGCTTGTAATATTTTGAATTCCATGAGGTGAGGGTTGTCTTTGGGGGCAGTGAAAATCAGGTTAAGCAGCTTTTGTTAGGCTTTTGTGATAACAAACGTTTAGGTGAAAGGAGGAACATGAATGAACAAATATCACATCAGAATTGGAGGGGGAATTAATGAGCTTAATTAATTTGAACCCTTAATATTAGAGACGCCTTTTTGAAGCAAGTAGAGTTGTACTCTATAGTTAAGCTTGTTCCTATGTGAGTAGTCATGAGATGAGTGACCTTTTGAGAAGTCCTCGCAGGCCACTTACGAAAATGTGTAAACTGTTTATTTCAACTTAGTATACGCTGAGATGAACCAAATGAGACATTCCTTTTGATATTTCTGGGATTGAGTTTTTCCACAGTCAAGACACTCCAATATGGCAATGACGGTTTCACATACAAGTTGATGTGCCCTGCGTCACATCATAGTCTTTATGCATTTATTTTTTGTACTTTTATTTCATGCACTCTATTATTTCATGCACTCTATTATTTCATGCACTCATTTATTTCTTTTGTACTTGTTATTTTTCGGCTCATCGGCATGACCGACCGTTGGGACGTCAATAAAGACGTCCGATATTACTAGTACTAGAACGATAGCGGCAAGCCCAAATTAACTAAGTGGACGTTAAATTTAGATTTCAAAATAAACATGCATCATTAAAACCGGATTCAATCATGAAGTTTTCTTTGGAAACACATTCAAAAGGAAGGCTGCCACAATTGTAAAGTTTGTACAAGGAATGATATTTAAAAATAAAGTAAAACAAAATCTTTTAGCCTTTAAAATCTACAGCCAGACACAAGAAAAAGGAGGCCGAAAAGGATTACAGAGATCGACTCTTCGTCTCTCTGTATTACCAGATCTAGTCGCCCTCTACCTTGCCGTATTCGCCGCCGGATCCTCCCCCCTTGCCACTTCTCGGAGAAGAGTCGTTCTCCTTCCAGCGACAGAACGACCTCTAGCCCCCGCGCGTGCCTCCCTGCTTACTTCTGATGCACCGTCTGGGAGCACACGGCCCGGTCGTCGTCGACCTCAGAGCCCTAATCCGACGATCGGGATTGGACACCAAGCCTTCGACCTTGACTCTCATATCCAGCTGGTGTCCTGTTTGCCCGATTTAGGGCCGATCACTTGTCTTCAACCCGAACGCTGCCGATTTGGGGGGATTCACTGCTTGTGCTCGATTTGGGTAAACTCGTTCACTCTCATTGCGTTAGTATTAAATTTATGCTTCACTTAATTAATTTATGGGCTTGCCGTTGCGTTCTCTCTATCTGTAGTACCATTTTTTTTCATAATTGTTGTTTGTCATTTCCTGCATGTGGTTGCATAAATTCAGTGGAAGATTATAACCATAAAACACGTGAGAGCTCTACTTGAGTGAGATTTTCAAATCTCTTAAGCCCAAAATGACGAGTGTGTTTGCGCGCGTAATCCAATTTGGCTGCCCGACCCTCGTGATCTTTGAAATCAAAATCCTAAATTTCTATTTTCATACAAAGCTATTTTTTTCTTTAACCAAAATTTAATCATTTTCCAAAACCATAAATTTGAGTATACATCAGTTTGGTATCAGAGGAAATTTGGTTCGATCCTATCGCGAATCGAACGATCCGCATTAAATAAAAATTATTATTTTAATTAATTCTAAACTTTTAATTTATCTTTTTTCTTAAATATATATATAAAAAATTTGTTTTTCCATCATTTTAAAAAACACAATTTTATTATGGACTTTTATTTTAAGAATTTTTATTTTAGTTAATCAATGAAAAAAATCTTTATCTTATTTTTAAAAAAATGGAGTCTCGAAGAACGAATGAAAACTTTAATGAAGAACTTTGAGTTCGTCACTGCTGATCTCGCGCAGAATCTGATGGGGTTGTGCACCGACGCACAGAATCTTGAAATGTTATGCGCAATCAAAATAATTTTCCTGACTACATCCCAACTACGTATCAATTAGTGGAACCCGGACTTCAAATTATTAATAGTCCTCTTTCTAGACTCGACATTTCCCCCACGAGCACCTTGGCCCCACTTGCTCACACTAAAACACCGCCTATAGTCGCTGAGCTTATTTCTGAGTCCCCGCCCCAGGAAGGAATTATTAGTGATATATCACTCACATTAGAGTCGCCACCATATATTGATTTTATATTTGGGGAACATCATTTTGTGTCATTACAATATTCCATAAATATAAATGTGTCTCAAAATTTTTATTATCAAATTATCGACTTATTTAAGAAGACCCGTATTTTAAAGTTAATAAGAACTCCAAAAATTTTAAAGGATTTCTCTGAAAACTTTTTAAAAATAAAACTGAAATTAATTTTAATATTTGTAAGTTAGATTTTAGCGGATTTGTGGAGCTGCAATATTATATTAAATACTTTATATTAAAATTTTGGAATATATTAGGGGGTTGAGAGAACACCAAACTCTAATTTAGCAGCTCATATCACCCTCAGAGCTAAGTTATCAAAGGCGCAAGACGCACCGAGGCACAAAGGACCTCTGGAACCTAGGCGCAAGGCGCAGGCGCGCGCCTGAGGCACGTGGGGCACAAAAATGGGGGGAAAAGGAAATTGAGCGAATTGGGCGCCCAATTCGCTGAAATTGAGCGAATTCGCGGAATTTCAGCGAATTGGGCGCCCAATTCGCGCAATATCAGCGAATTAGGCACCCAATTCGCGCAATTTCAGCGAACTGGGCGCCCAAGTGCGCCTAGGGGGAGCCTCGGGTGCGTCTAAGATCATGTTTTTGCTCATATCAAAAAAAACAATTTTAAAAAAATACCTTGAAAAGCCCGGGCGCGCCTTTGGTGCGCCTGGGAGCATGTAAGGCGCGCGCCTAGGCGCGCCTGGGGCGCATCGCCCTCCTCAGCTGTGCTGAGATGCGGCGGGCTGCGCCTGGTGCGCCCGGCGCCTCAGGCGCGCCTAGGCGCGCGCCTTGACAACTATGCCTCAGACCGATGGGCAGACTGAGGTCGTTAATAAGAGTTTGAGGGACCTTCTTAGATGTTTGACTGGGGAGAATCCGAAACAATGAGATCTTACACTGCCAAAAGCTGAATTTGCATTCAATAACTCTACTAATCGCTCTACACCTAAATCTCCTTTCGAGATTGTTTACAGATTCCCTATACCACATTTACTTGATCGCCACTCCCTTCCGACTCATAAACGTATTTCTTTTGATGCGCAAGCCCATGTTGATTATTTAAAAAACCTGCATAAATCTATTACTAATAAACTGCGAGCAACTTCTGAAAATATAAATTCATGGCCGATGGTCATCGCCGGGAGTTATACTTTTCAGAAGGAGATTGGGTGTTTACTTATTTCAGGAAGCAAAGATTCACTCCGGGTACACAACAAGTTACATCAGAGGGAGTTTCGTTCTTTCCAAGTCCGGAAGCGCATCAGTGAGAATGCATATCTCAGAGATTTTCCCCTTGAATTTGGTACTTCGCCAATATTCAACGTGGCCGATCTGACGCCTTTCTATGGAGAGCCGCCTAGTTCCAGCCCGAGCCCACCGACGACAGTCCCAGAGATTCCACCGCACTTAACTCCAGTCCAGACACCCAGTACTGAGGAGATTGATCAAGTTCTCGATGTTCGAGAGTTTCGTACTCGCCATGCCACGTATCAACGCTACTTGGTCTCCTGGCGGGGACAGGGCATCATAGACAGTTCATGGATCAGCACTGACGAGCTACGACACCGCCGCCCAGACCTCTCTATTTCTACTCTTTGCGAAGTCTCGCCGGAGTCGAGCCTTTTCAACTCCGGGGGAATTGATGCGCCCTGCGACACGTCATAGTCTTTATGCATTTATTTTTTGTACCTTTATTTCATGCACTCAGTTATTTTTTTTGTACTTGTTATTTTTCGGCTCATCGGCATGACCGACTGTTGAGACTTCAATAAAGAGGTCCGGTATTACTAGTACTAAAACGATAGTGACAAACCCAAATTTACTAAGTGGACGTTAAATTTAGATTTCAAAACAAACATGCATCATTAAAAACCAAATTCAATCATGGAGTTTTCTTTGGAAACCCATTCAAAAGGAAGGTTGCCACAATTGTAAAGTGATGCGGGACAGGAGTCCACCTGCCCGCCACCTTGGCATCACCACCAAGGGGCCCACCTGGAGTCAGCACCAGACGGCTTTATCAGGCCCGCGGGCCGTACACCCCAACCAGCTCTCCGCCATGGAATCACCACCATGGATCAGTTGGTGATGAGAGCGCTGGTGAAGGCCTCTTATCTAGGAGGTCTGGGGATCGAGCCCCGACCTCAACAACCTGCCGCATGGTGGTGATTCCATGGCGGAGAGCTGGTTGGGGTGTACGGCCCGCGGGCCTGATAAAGCCGCCTGGTGCTGACTCCAGGTGGGTCCCTTGGTGGTGATGCCAAGGTGGCGGGCAGGTGGACTCCTGTTCCGCATCATAAAGTTTGTACAAGAAATGATATTTAAAAATAAAATAAAACAAAATCTTTTAGCCTTTAAAAGCTACAGCCAGGCAGAAGAAAAAGGAGGCCGAAAAAGATTACAGAGGTCGACTTTTCGTCTCTGTGTATTACCGGATCCAGTCGCCCTCTACCTTGCCGTATTCGCCACCGGATCCTCCCCCTTGCCAGTCCTCGGAGAAGAGTTGTTGTTCTCCTTCCAGCGACGGAACGACCTCCATGCCCCGCGCGTGCCTCCCTGCTTACTTTTGACGCGCCGTCTGGGAGCACACGGCCCGGTCGTCGTTGACCTCAGAGCCTTAATCCGACGACTGGGATTGGACACCAAGCCGTCGACCTCGACTCCACATCCGGCCGGTGCCCTGTTCGCCCGATTTAGGGCCGATCACTTGTCTTCAACTCGAACACTGCCGATTTGGGGGGATTCACTGCTTGTGCTCGATTTGGGTGAACTCGTTCACTCTCATTGCGTTAGTATTAAATTTATGCTTCGCTTAATTAATTTATGGGGTTGCCGTTGCGTTCCCGTTAGCTTTAGTACCGTTTTTTTTCATAATTGTTGTTTGTCATTTCCTGTTTGTGGTTGCATAAATTCCGTGGAAGATTAGAACCATAAAACACGTGAGAGCTCTACTCGAGTGAGATTTTCAAATCTCTTAAGCCCAAAGTGACGAGCGTGTTTGCGCGCGTAATCCGATTTGGCCGCCCGGCTCTCGTGATCTTTGAAATCAAAATCCTAAATTTCTATTTTCATAAAAGGTATTTTTTTCTGTAACCAAAATTTAATCATTTTCCAAAACCCTAAATTTGAGCCTACATCACAAGTGTTCGTCATATTAGAGGTAGTTTCTCCGACCTCACGCCCAAGAAATGAGATTACCCTTTGAATACAACCTTGCACTGGAGACAACTACCAATCAAATAGCCCAAACAAGTTCTCTTACCCTTCAAAATGCTTTCTCACATTCGAGGCTGTGCCACCGGGGTCTTTTCCTGGTTCGTTTATATCAAACATATTACATCAAAAGTATAACACCAACAACACTCAATCCTTTATCCCACTATAGTGGGGTCGGCTATATGAATCCTTTGTCGCCATTATGCCCTATCTTTTGTCATAATCTCACCAATGCCTAAGCATATCATGTTTTTCCTTGTAGTTTCATTCCAAGTCTTTATTGGTCTACCCCTCCCTAACTTAACATGCTTGGTGACTAGACTCTCACAACGCCTAACATGTGCCTCTAATGGTCTCCTTTGTACGTGGCCAAACCATCTTAGTCGAGCTTCTCGCATCTTCTCTGCAATTAGTGCTACTCCGGTCTTATACGATACATTCATTCCTAATTTTGTCCAGTCCCGTGTGTTCACACATCCACCAAAGCATTATTATCCCAACAACTCCCATTTTTTGCTTATGTATACAATTCACTGCCCACACTTAGAACCATAGAGCATCACTGGTCTAATTACAGTACGATAAAACTCACCCTTAAGTTTTAATGGTACTTTACGATCACATAAGATCCCTGACATAGTTCTCCACTTCAATCAACCCGCTTGGATTTTATGTGTCACATCTTTATCAATTTATCAATACCGCCGTCCTTTTGAATTATCGATCCAAGATATTTAAAACACTCACTATGGGAAATTTTAGATGTCGATATCAGATTGAGTTTTAAAATGTTGGAAGTAGGAGCCATGTCGGGAATATTTTTAAATATAGGATTTCCATTTCTTATAAATAATTTTTTTTTACTTTTATGTATACTAACTATAATTATATGTTGTAAAAATAGAAAATAATCAAATAAATAGATAAAAAATGAGCCATTTATATTACAAAATTAATAGTATATAAGATAAAATATTATTAACAAATACAAAATGATACATTATAAAATATATATAATAATATACATTTATTTTATTTTAATAATAACAAGTTGATTACAAATAACAAAGATTTACAAGTAAAAAATTCTTGATTAACTATAAGTTTTTTCAAATTTATAAATTTATATAAAAAATATGCTAATAGTCAACTAATAAATGTATAAAATATTTTCAGTTTTTATATTATGAAATTAAAAAATTATGAAAGTATTATACAAAATTGGTTATAATAATAAAATATTTAATAAATCAAAATAATAAGTTTAATTGAGTTAAACATAATATATATATATATATCTTTATTATATAATACAATAGCCATATCTCAAGCACACCATGAATCTCATCTGGACCGTCCGATCTCCAAGAAATCAAATCTGACCGTTGGATTCATCAAGGGCGGCCTGCAATTAAAAAATACCCAAAGTAGTTACTGTTCATCCACCGAATTTTCCCGATACCGCCGTTTCCGCAGAGCATCTCCCTCGCCCTCCTCTGCCGGCGGTGGCTGGGAATGCCCCCGCGTGAGCAGGCGGAAGGGGGGGGGGGATTTTGGGTATTTTTTTCATTTTTTATATAATTATTTATTATATTATAATTTGATTTAAAAATTATAATTATTTATTGAATTATTTAATTATTTAAATTTTGCCCGGGTGGGCGAAGACCGCCGGGGGGGGGGGGGGGCGGACCTCGCGCGCCGGGGGGGCGGGCGAAGCCCACCGGGGAGTCAAGCGGGCGAAGCCCGCAACAACGCATCGAGAACGGGTGGAGCCCGTTCAAAGATGCTAATATATATATATATATATATATATATATATATATATATATATATATATATATATATATATATATATATATATATATATATATATATATATATATGCAATGTTATCAAGGCGACGCCTAGACGCCCGCTAGAGCGCTATGCGATGCACGCCTAGCAGCACTTCTGTTAGGCGCCCGCCTAGAGGCGCCTAGGCTCCCAGGGCGACGCCTGGACGCCTAGCCGCAAAAACTTTCTCTCGAGTATGCTTGTTTTCTCTCGAGTATGCATGATGATGATGATATTGAAGACGATTTTGGCATAACTGGTCCAGTGGAGGAGGGACATTCAAATGAAGAAGATAACTTAATATTTTGAAACTTGATATTGAAGACGAATTTGGCCTAAGTGCCTAACTTATTATTTTGAAAACTTGATATTGAAGAATTCTTACCTGCTACTGTAGCTTTACTTTTTCCTTGGTCTTCAAGCTATGATAATTTTTCTTAATGGCTGTATGTTTGTTAAATATATATAACATGTGCTTCACTTTGAGCAATGCATGTGATTGAATGTTATTATGTTTCTGTTTGAATGACGTCATAATGTCATATCATAATTTTATTAGTTCACAAACTAGTAACTAAATCATCTTTTTCTCATCTTATTCTACAGATGGGTGATTTTGTGTTACCTTTACCTTCATTTAAATCAACTTACATAATCACTAACAAAGATATAATCACGTGTGTTTTTTTGCCACATTCATGTTTTTCAAATGCATATATAATTTACATTGTTTAAGTATAATTTTGTAATGCTATAGTTGCCTTATTTTTGTGAAGACTAACATTGTAGTGGTTGTGGATGCTTTGTATGAAATTTAGAAATTTATTTAGGGTGTTCAATATTTACTGTCGAAAGCTTATATTTTGTTGATAATGTAGAGAACTATTGACTATTTGAAGAGTGATTTTAGTTCAGTTACCTCATGTGAGTGAGAGTGAAAATCACGATTCCAATTATTTTGCATGTTGTGGTTTAAAAGGGAGTTACATTTTACTGAACATGTTAAACGCTTTGGTCGCCTCGCCTTGGTACACCCTTTAACGCCTTGGTCGCCTTGTCGCCTTGACAAGCTTGTACATGTGTGTGTGTGTTTTAAACATATGTTGCTAATCTGCTGATATAACATGAAATAAAATAGCGGACGATATATTTAAAAGTCGCGTTTGCTGATATATTGAAAAAAATCAGACATGTTGGCCTATATTTTACAAAATGACATAATCTATTTTTTTGAGAAAAACATATTGTTTGCCCTAAAAAATGATATGTCGGGAGAAATGATATGTCGGGAGACATGTCGGATGACATTTAAAACAATGGTCAAGCCATAATTTTCTCTCGGAAGCTGGCTTCTCTCTTATAACTGCCCATCATGGCAGCCTAAAGGTTCCATGTCTCCCACGACAATGGATGCCTAATTACCATGGACAACTTCCGTGTTGACCTTTCGATAACTCTGTGAATTACACTTCAAAAGCTGGTTTTTATGTGATTGAACTCGGTGATACATACTCCACGCCGTAAGGTTGGCTTGGCTACAAACATTAGGCGACATAAAGGCCAGTTGCGCTTCTAATTTGTAGTTTGCCTTCAAGAATGTTCGTCACAATGATCCTTCTCTAGCTTGCACTCTAACTTCCTCCGGAATGCAAAGGGGTTTGTGTTCTTTGGCCGGGGATGAAAGATATTCCCATTTCATCCCTGCACTCTCCTAGATATCCAAAATATTCATCCCCACTTTCGTTCTACTTTTGAGGCACCCGCTAGACTCCCACCATCTCATCCTGTTATGTGCCTACTCTGAGGTTGCCAAAGGAGTGGCCAGAGGTGGAGATGATGGTAGCGGAGATACTACAGAGCTTTGATCGCGGCTGACTAAGAGGAAAGTGCTCGAGAGTGAGAGCTTCCAAAATCTCTTTTAGAGTTTATGGAATAGACTTTCTTCATTGATAATCCCAAACGAAAGACTCCATGGGTTTATATAAAATCCCCATTAGCATTGGTGTAAATAACTTGAATGTATAAAACATAACAAAAACACGACTAATAAAATGAAATGACTCGATTAATACATTTGAATCGATATAATAACTTGACTCAATAATAATAAAACTCGATAACTGACGAATAGGATCCATTACATCCCATCCGTTCTCGAAATCGAGTTTGTCCTTGTAGAAAAACAACAGACACTTGGGAAAAATCTGTAAACCTTGCATATATTTCTTGTGTATGTAAATACAAGTATGGATATATATATATATATCTTTATACTATAAGCAAGGAGCTATGTTACACCATGGTGTAACATTTTAATACGAAAATGTGCTCATAAAATCAGATTTTGTGAGTTAATTGGGGGGTATTTGGGTCTTTTGGCCGGAATACACTTAATTAATATAGAAGGACACTGTTCACCGCCTCATTTTCCCGATACATCTGCCGGTGCCGCAGCCATCTTCTTCAATCTCTTCAACATAGCTAAGAGTTACAGCGCCATCATCCTGGCGGAAAATAGCAGGCGGCGGTCGCCGGAGCACGGCGCGCTCGGGATTTCAGGTTGTCTAATCAAAACTCCAAAGACACATTTCTCCATGCATTCATCACTCACGATCTGCGTATACATGCACTCCATGAGCAAAATGACTTCTCCCCTCTGTAATCACAAAAACAGTCTCAAATCAATTCAAAGATTAATAAATTGCGATGGAGAGGCAAATTCTTAAGCAAAAGGGGATCAGATTAGGTTTTCGAATTTTTTTTAAATCATCCAAAAGAGGGAGGAAAGTGAGGAATCGGGCAATTTTATACCTGTACATTCTTTGTCGTGCAACTTCTTTTCGCACAAATTGCAGGAGCTGAGAAAATCCGCTACAAGAAAATCTTCAGCGGCCGATTTTGGGGGCGACGATTTCTGCTCCGCGATGACGATCTTTGATGAACGGTGGGAAATCGGGCCGGATTTGTCGTGAGCGGCGACGATGGCGAGACCGACGTCGTCGGCCTCCCTCTTCTTCCATCCCTTGGAAGCCTACGGGTTTTGCTCGAGAGGGCTCAGGAAGGAGTCGTGGGCCGCCACCGCCGACATGCTGAACGTTGATGTGTGGGCAAGGAGGATCCGGGCAGGCTGGCCGGCGAACATGGCAGGAGTGGGGATGGATAGAGGGATGATCGGAAAAGGAGGTGTGCCCCCACGATAAATGTGGTCCCTGCGACAAATGTGCCCCCCACGACAAATGTTGCACTCACAATAAATGTCCCCCCACGACAAATGTTGCATCCACGACAAATGTTGCACCCACGACAATTGTCGCACCCACGACAATTGTCGCCCCCACGACAATTGTCTCCCCCACGACAAATGTCGCACCCACGACAAATGTTGCCCGCACGGGGTCCCCCGTACACGACTGCTTGTACATATATATGGAGAGAAGAGAGGGAAAAGTGCCAATTTCAAGATGTGGGACATGGAGGGCCGAGCAAAGAGAAATAAACAAATTTAGAGATATATCAACAGAGTCGGAGACGGGAGCTGTGTTGCCATTGGCTACAATGATAAACTTGGGATGTGCAGAGTCCAAGTATTGAGGTTGCTTCAAGGAAGTGATATGATGAGTAACACCGGATTCCATCCAACACGGGATAGTGGAGAGACAAACGATACCTCCATGAGAGACGAAGGCAACAAAGGTAGATGAGTTGTGGAGCAGTAGTTGAAGTTGTTGGAGCAAGAGGCGAACTTCATCAAGATCATTACGCGAGGCAGAAGGGCTGAAGATGGCAACAGAGGCAGTTGGACGAGGAGGCAAACCATGCTTTCGATAGTAGGTGGCCTTAAGGTGTCCATCCTTTCCACAGAACGAGCACTTAGCCGGCTATTTCGGCTCCTCCCCCGAGAGCCGGTACCCCCCCCCCCCCCCCCTACACACACACACACACAAGAAGCGGGAGGAAGAGGAAGTAATGACACAAAGGATTGCTGGAGAAGAGCCGATGTCGGAGGGCCGATAACAATGTTTTAAATATCAGATATCGACGACATATTGGATTGAGTTTTTAAATGTCGGAAGTCGGAGACATGTCGAAGATATTTCAAAATATCGAATTTTCATGTCTTATAAATAAATAAAAATTATGTATACTAACTATAATTATATGTTAATTTTTTTTAAAAATAATATAACAATTAGTTAAAAATGAGTCATTTCTATTACGAAATAAAATCGAATTGTATCTAAGATAAAATATTATCAACAAATACAAAAATGATACATTGTAAAAATCTTTGACTGATTATAAGTCTTTTCAAACTTATATTTTATATTAAAACATGCAAACAATCAACAAATAAATGTATTAAATGTTTTCATATTTTTTTGTAATATGAAATTAAAAATTGTGAAGCAATTATACAAAATTTGTTGTAAGAATAAAACATTAAAAAATTGAAACAATAAGTTTAATTGATTTAAACATACAAAATATATATAGGCGATGTAAACATATGTTGCTAGTCTACTAATATAACATAAAATAAAATAGCTGACGATATATTTAAAAGTCGTGTCGGACGATATATCGGAAATATCGGACATGTCGGCCTATATTTTACAAAAAGATATAATCAGTTTTTTTTAGAAAACATATCGTTTTGCTTTAAAAAATGACATGTCGGGAGACATGTCGAACAAGTCAGAGGACATTTAAAATAATGTCCGATAGCATCAAGAGGTGTTGAAACCTTGAGCAGCATGGAGCACACATCAAAGAATGATGTAATAGTAACAGAGGAGAGGATCTGAGCCTGGACACTATGAAGATGAGGCGGAACTCGTGCCATCATCATGACAATACCAACGGCCTCCTCTTGAGCACGCTGGGCAGCAAGATCCGTAGTCGGGGGCTGATGCTGAATTCAGGCCTCGACCATCAACGTGGACTGAGCAACAAAAGATGTTAGGTCAGCAACACTTCCTGAGTCATGGGATTGAAGACCGGTGGTGATATCGTACAAGTGTTGGAGAGTATCCTTGCCAGAGTATAGCGAATGATGCTCCTCCCACATTGTCTTGGCCGTCTCATGATACATGACCATGCGGTATGGTTTGCCATCAAGGGAGTTGAGAAGCCAAGTCTGAACACGACCATCGTCACGCAGCCAATCATTAGTAGGTGCAGAAGGAGTATCCCTAGTGAGATGATGCAGAAGTCCCTTGGACTGAAGGACCCGGCAGACAGAATGCACCGATTCAACAAAATTCTTCTTCCCAGTAAGGGAGATGATGGTGATTCTCAACTCGTCACGCAGTTCAGGAGCAGGGACCAAGCGAGCTGAAGAAGAAGAATTAGTAGAAGAACCCACGACAGCATGACCTGGCGGCAAGGGAAGCGACTAGACAGGCAGCGCGGACAGAGCAAACAAAGCACAAGCAGGCAAAACGAACAAAACGGACAGAGCGGACAGAGCGCAACAACAGCTAAACCGGCGGACTGGCAAGACATAGACGGTTATAACAACAATGGCTAGGCAAGAGCGCAGTTAGCCGGAGATAAGACGTGGCGGCTAGAGGAAATACTTGATCGCAACGGATAGAGAGAGACCGGGCGATCAAGAAAGAACCGTATGCAGGATGAGTCCGATCCGAGCAGCAAGAGTCAACTACGATCAAGCGACTAGAAAAAATGGAGAGACTGTAGCAGCTAGAGGAGACGAGGCCAACGAACAACAGCAGGAGGCCTGACAGAAAGAGCAATCAACGAGCAGACTGCGCGACAAGAGCAACACGATCAAGCTGCGTTCAAGCCGGTAGGGACAAAGAGATCGCACCGGCTAGAAGAGAAGAGACCGGCGAACGACAGTAGAAGGCCCGGTAGAAAGAGCAATCAACAGGCAGACTGCGCGACAATAATCCAATCGAACGCAACAAGCTGATCGCGTAGAAGGCGTGGCGGTCTGGCGATTAACGAGAAGCGGAAGAAGAGACCGCATCGGCTAGGAGGGAAGAGACCGAACCGGTCTGAAGATAAGCGGGGCCTAGAGAAATCCTTATAAAGGGAGTGAGACGGGAAGGAGATGGGCAGTAGGGAGAGAAAGAAGGGAGGGAAGCAGATAAAAAACAAATTAACCGCAAGAGGTGTGGTTAGAGAGGAGAAGAGAAGTGAATGCCACGAGATAGGAGAAGAGGCGGCTAACAAAGGAGAGACCGCTCGGATAGGAAAACCGCAGAGATGGTTGCGGTTAGAAAATCAGAGACCGCATAGAGGGATCACTCCCTCTGATACCACGTAGAAAAACAGCACACACACTTGGGGAAAATCTGTAAATCTTGCAAATATTTCTTGTGTATGTAAATACAAGTATGAATACATATATATATATGAAGAGAAGTGAGGAAATAGTCTCAATTTCAAGATGTGAGACTATTACAAGTAGATGAAGAAGGCCTAAGATGGGCCCTTAAATGGGCCATTACATGTTCTTTTCTAACAGTCCTCAAGATTGAATTTTGCGTGGATGACCGAGTCATCTGGCAGCTTGATCTCTTGCCAGAATAACGCCCAAAGTGTGTCACGTCGACGGTGGCTTCAGTTAGTAGTGGCAGTACTGTCGGAACAACGAGCAGCAGATGAAATGTGTTCGGTGGGGCTGTCAGAGCGGCAGTAAGCAGTAGCAACAAGGAGGCCGGAGGAACGATGGACGACAACAGGAACAAATCCGTTAGGGTCGGCAGAGCACGAGCCGGTGGATCAGGAGCCGAGAAAAGAAGCAGCGATGTGGCCGGAGGGAACGACACAGTAGGGGCTGGCGGAGCAAGAGCCGATAGAGGAGGCGGTGAGATGGCTAGGGAACCGACAAGGCAGGGGCCGACATGCGAGGAAGCGAGGTGATATCTGCCGGAATTTGCGGCAGTGGAAAAGTAAACTACGGTGCAAGGATCACTGGCGGCGGGGGTGGCATAACATGAACAACGACGAGCTGCAGAGCATTTGCGGTTCACAGTGGGGACGACGACCGCTCTAGTGGAATCTGCAGCATGGAAGGTGGAGACTTCGACTGGAAGGCGGCTACCAAATTATCAAGTTTGTGGAGGAGCATAGTCATGTCATCATGACGATGAGTTGCGGCGTTCTAATGGCATGCGTCTCATGAGGTCATTATTTCCTCTATTAAACGAAGGGCAGCTATCTCTGCGACACTTAATTTTTCATCGCTTTAACTACAGGTTCATCATAATTAAGAGAGGAGAAGAATTAATGTGATTAATAATCAATCAATCAATTAATTGAGTAAGATGAGTCAATTAATTAAATCATGCAGGGCTAGCGTATGGGCGAAAATGACGAAAACAACAACAGGAGACGTGGCCATGCGTTGGGCTCGAGAAAGGTTAACACAGAGGATGTGTGAGGCCTGCATGCAGAATAATGTTGCGCTGTGATGGGCTCGAGGAGGATGGGGTTCGAGGTGGATGGGGCTCGAGGAGGATGGGGCTCGAGGAGGATGGGGTGCAGAGGAGGATGGAGCGCAGAGGAAGCATGAGATCCGGTTGCTTGGCCAGAGGTAGCTTGCCGAGCAACATCAGTTGAGCGGGGAAAACAATTACTGGAGAAGATGGACGTGGCCTCTGGAAGGGAGCATCACTGGGGATAGGGGCGTCAAGTGCAATTGCTGCGACTGGAAGGAGGCGCTGTAGGTCCGTGCGGCGACTGGAAGGAGATGCTGTGACTAGAAGCAGGCACAACAGGTCCCCACTGTGAAAACGAGGGTTCCCTGTCATTGACTTTGGTGAGGAAGAAGGAGACTTCTCGCATACTGGGAGGATGGAGGATGATGGGGGTGCTTCCGAGTGATGTCGACGGAGCATCGACTGGTTGACGAATCCTATCTGTATTGAGTCGGGTTGTATAGGAGGAAGCTTGGTTGGAACGGAAACAACATGCTGTAACTTGACAAGGCTTGTGATTCTTGCAGCGGAATAAGATGAGCAAAGTGAAGAAGGATCCCTTCTATACTAAGTTGTTATGGGACTACTCGGAGGTTGCCAAAGGAGTGGCTCGAGGTGGAGATGATGCTGGCGAGATACTATGGAGCCTTGACCGCGACTGCCTAAGTGGTGCGTTCTCGAGAGAAAGGGCTTCCAAAATCTCTTTTATGGTTGAAGGACAAGAATTTCTTCATTGATAATCCTTAACAAAACACTCTCATGGGTTTATATAAGACCCCCAATAACATGAATGTAAATAACTCGATAACATAAAATATAACGTACTCGGCCCGACTAATAAAACATAAAGACCCGATGAGTACATTTTACTCGATACATTAACTTGATTCAATAATAATAATACAACTAGATAACTGACGTATAACACACCCCCTGACCACCAAATACACTTATAACCCGGGGTCCACCCGCCATACTCCCATGAGATTGGAAACTAGATTCATGATTTTCTAAGAATCTTGGATACATGATATGTTTTGTTTTTTTAATTATTTAAATCAAATACAAATTATTATAATGATCTGTGTCATCATGTCTTTTTATTTTTTTCAATAATTATTTGTCACATGAAATATATTAAATGAAGCTAAAATTTATGAAAAAAATTATATCATATTATAGATATGAACCAGGATTTGAAATATTTAACTAATTGATCCCGCTTCCTATTAGCTAACATTTTCTTTTTCACATATCTTTCTCCGTATCATGTTCACGATATGCACACATTTTGAGTGCTTTCAACAATACAATCCAAGACGGCTTGAGAGTATTTGAAATATATATATTTTAATTTTTAACAAAAAAAGTTAAGAGTTTTGAGGAAATGTTTCCAAGAGTTTCCCGACTCTGAAACAATTCAAATACGATACATAAGACTGTTGCAAGTATCCGTACTTCCTTGTTGGTGAGATCATATCACTGGTGTCATGCCCAAATAAGACATAATGGAGATCTTAGTTCTAGCACATTCTTCAACTGTTTTTTCTCGTGCGCAAAAAACTCAGCACTTGACAATTTTGTGTAGTGTTGAAACCAAGATTCGGTTCCACCTAGAGTTTGGACCTAGGAGTGCAGCTCACACCTACTTCTCCCAAGCCGTCCCTTGGTGAGAGACCTGAATTTGGAAAATGACCGTTGGCTCTAGCGTGGAGGTCCCACCTCACACCCAAAAGACCTTTGAGATCTTTCCCTCCCTAGACAATGCTGATCTAGGTGCCTTGGAAGATGAAGGAAGAAAATGAAGATTGGTGAAAACGGATCTCTCTCCAAGGCACCCCAAAGGTCTATTTATAGATTTTATGGGGATGACCTGCCAATAGCGCAATCCCACTGCTTTAAAATTAATGAAATACCCTGGCAAAATAGCAGACCCTTAAGCCGGACGAGATCCTCGTGCCGGGCAAGAACTAGGCCGGGCGAGACCCTCAAGGGGCCGGGGCGGGTGCCAGCCTCCCGCCTCACCCGCCCCCCTGAAATGGGCCGGGGCGGGTGCCAACCTCCCGCCGCACCCGCCCCCTTCAAAATGGGGCCGAGGCGGGTGCCGGCCTGCCGCCGCACCCGCCCCCTAAAACAGGCCTGGGCGAGTGCCGGCCTACCGGCGTCCCGCCGCATCCGCCCCCTAAAATAGGCCGGGGCGAGTGCCGGCCTCCCGCCGCACTCGCCCCCTGAAGAGGGGCCGGGGCGGGTACCAGCCTCCCACCGCACCCCCCCTAAAACAGGCCGGGGCGAGTACCGGCCTCCCTCCGCACTCGCCCCCTGAAAGGAGTGCGGGTGCCGGCCTCCCGCCGCACCCGACCCTTAGCCCCCTTAGCATTTGAGCTCACTTGTCCCGGACCATTCTCTGGATTACACCTTGCGCTTGCTTGGGGACCCCACTCCGCGAATACGGGGTTGTACACAATCCCCTTTCTTTTCGAGCAAGTTCTGCGCTCAGAAAGAAACGTCCAACCCAACGTATTCGCTGAGTATAACACTCTTGGAGTCGAAAGTACTTGGCCTCTCCGAGGGGTCAACCTGCCATGCTCGCTAACAGGAGCTTGGGTGGCGAGATCCCCTCCGGATAGAATTCACTTAACCTCCTCGAGGGGTCAACCTGCCCTACCAGCTAATGAGAGCCTGGATGGAGAGATCCCCTCGTGGTAGAATTCACATAACCTCCCCGAGGGGTCAACTTGCCACGCCAGCTAATGGGAGCCTGGGTGGCGGGGTCCACTTGGGGTAGGATTTGTCTCAGGACTCTACTCCCGAGGCACATTCGACCCATCCAGCTAGTGAGAGCCTGAGTGAGGAGATCCTCTCGGGGTTGGAACCTTCTCTCCACCGAGGCACATTCGACCCATTTAGCTAGTGAGAGCCTGGGTGAGGAGATCCTCTCGGGGGTCGGTTCCTTCTCGCCACCGAGACACATTCGACCCATCCAGTTAGTGGGAGCATGAATGAGGAGATCCTCTCGGGACGAGAACTTACTATCGAGGCACATTCGACCCATCCAGTTAGTGGGAGCCTGGATGAGGAGATCCTCTCGGGTTTGAAACCTTCTCTCCACCGAGTCACATTCGACTCATCCAGCTTGTGGGAGCCAGGATGAGGAGATTCTCTCGAGGGTCGGTTCTTTTTCTCCACCGAGGCACATTCGACCCATCCAGCTAGTGAGAGCCTGAGTGAGGAGATCCTCTCGGAACGAGAACTTACTACCGAAGCCCTTTCGACCCATTCAGCTAGTGGGAGCCTGAATGAGGAGATCCTCTCGGGGTGCGATCAGACACGTCATTCGAACCATACTAAATTCAACATCCTCAAACGGAGAAATTTTTAGGATACATGACCTCCTGACTCAGTTGGTCAGGGGTAGAGCTCATTAAAAAAACATAAGAGGAAAAAGACTTCACCAGAGCAAGGTTTCTTCAAGCTGCTTGGGTATGATGACCGTTATTTGCCTCCTTCTCCTCTGATACCTCTATCCTGCTCAAGCTCTCCATGATCTTCTCCATCTCCTCTACCCGACTTGCCAGGAGATGGTGTTGACGGCCGTGACGTAGCACTGCCTTGCCATCTTGGGGTCTCCCCTGCTCCTGACTTGGATCCCTCCAGTGTTAAACTTGAGGCACTGATGAAATGACGATGACACACAATGAAAGGCGCTGATGAAGGGTCTTTCGAAGATGACGTTGTAACTGCTCGGAGCGTCAACAATGACGAACCGGCAGTTCCTTGAGGTCCCCCCAACTTCACCTGGAGTCCGACTCCACCTTCTACCTCCTTCCTTTCCCCTGAAAATCCAAACAGGGGTTCGTCCGAGGCCAACAGCTTCCTTGGTTCCATCTTCATCTTGTCAAACGCATTCTTGAAAACGACGTTGACGGAGCTCCCGTTGTCAACCAAGATCCGGGAAACGGTGTAGCCTTCGTTGACTGCCTGGATGACCAACACATCGCAAAACGGATCCTCATGATCCGACATGTCCTTCATTGAGAAGGTGATCTTCTCCTCGGGGTGGGGGGTGGGGGTGGGATCTGGGATATCGAAGCGACGCTCCGACGATATACAACATGTAGGCTTGTCTTTCGGGTGGCCTCGATCCCCACTCCACCGTGGATCACTCCTATACCTCCTCAGGGTCCTACATCAACCCGGTCCTCACATACGTCATCTCCCCCTTCTCTGGGTAGAACTTCTTCAATCCGTACTGGCTGCTGCTGCTGGGCTTTGCCACTCGCCTCTCTCACTTCCAGGAATTAGGGGCAGGTAGCTGTGGCGTGACCCTCTATCTGGTGGAATTCACAGTATGACGACACTCTTCCACCCCCCTCCTTCGACGTGCTGGGTGATCTCTCCAGTTACCTCTTCCCCCTCTTCCTATCGCCATGACTTGCTGCGGTGGGGGTAGGAGCTGCCTAGGGGCTTGCCTCTGGAAGTTGAACCTCTCTTGGCCTCCATGAAAGTTCCCCCCACTCCAGACGAGACCTCTTCCTGGACCCTAAACGAGCCCTCCCTGTTGTCTCCAACTTGGCTCCGGACCTTCCTAAGGTCCCTAGAACCCCAAAGATCTCTGCTCTTCTCTCCTTCTTCCCTCATGATGCCTCGAGCCACCTTGCTCCTTCGACCCCTGCCTCTGTTAACCTTGCCAACTTCTTGACATACGCCGGGTTGGCCGTCTCAGTTGCTATCTCCTCTGCCTCCCTTTCCATCATCTCCTCGAAGGATTGGGGGTCCTTTTGGGTCAGTCTCATCTTGAAGAACCCCTCACGCAACCCCACTGTAAACGCCATCTGGAGGCCATACCCTGACACCTCCTAGATGTCCAAGATCTCTTCTTGGAACCTGTCCACATATTGAGCCAACGACTCCTCCGCCCTCTGACTTATCAGGAAGATGGACTCAGGACTCTTCTTCCTCCTTTTAGAAGTGGGAGAAGCGAAGCTGAAAAAACTCCGGCTCAAGTCTTCGAACCCGTAGATCGAATCTCGCTGGGAGTTGATGAACAAATCCCTCGCCTTGTCTTTTCAACGTGATCGCGAAGAGGCGACACTTGAATGCATCCGTCATCGGCCCGCCTGATGAGACCGTATCTTCAAACCACTGCAGGTGCTGGAACGGGGTCATCCTTTCCGTATAGTGTAAGTCATGTCAGGTTCTCTGAACCCCTCGGGACGGGAGCTGAGACAATCAACTCGCTGAGAGTGACCCCCTACTTGGTGGTCTGCATGCTCCACTCGCGGCGACTTGCTCGCCTGCCGCTGGGAGGCTAACACTCGTTCGGGCTGGGGAATAACTCCCTGACCGTTAAGGTCTCGCTCGACCCATTCTCTCATCCTTTCTTCCCGGGCTGTCTTCCTGATGCACTTTCTTTGACCCTCCTAGGGTCATCTCGCCTAGACCCCTGGGAGCTGCCCCCTCCGCCGACCCCTGAGAGATGGTCTTGGGTGGGAGTTGAGCAGTCTTCCGAGGAGCAATACTCGCAGCATCTCCATGATGCCTTTGATGGATGCCATGAACTCTTCCTCCTCAAAGGGTACTGGATTGGGAGAGCCGTTGGGGTCATCCCCACCTCCATGATCTCCCGCCATGGAACTTGTCTTAGAACTTCTGTATGAGTCGCGTCGCCTCACGCACACCGCACCAAAATGTTGAAACCGAGATTCGGTTCCACCTAGAGTTCGGACCTAGGGGTGCAACTCACACCTACTTCTCCCAAGACGTCCCTTGGTGAGAGACCTGAATTTGGAAAATGACCCTTGGCTCTAGCGTGGAGGTCTCACATTACACCGGAAGACCTTTGAGATCTTCCCCTCCATAGCCAATACTGAGCTAGGTGCCTTGGAGGATGAAAGAAGAAGATGAAAATTGGTGAAAACTGATCCCGCTCCAAGGCACCCCAATGTTCTATTTATAGATTTTCTGGGGATGGCCTGCCAATAGCGCAATCCCGCTGGTCTAAAATTACTGAAATACCCTGGCAAAATAGCAGAACCTTAAGCCGGGCGAGGATCTCAAGCCGGGTAAGAACTAGGCCGGGCGAGACACTCAAGGGGCCGGGGCGGGTGCTGGCCTCCCACCGCACCCGCCACCCTGAAATGGGCCAGGGCGGGTGTCGACCTCTCGCTGCACCCACCCCCTTCAAATTGGGGCCGGGGAGGGTGCCGACCTCCCGCCGCACTCGCCCCCTAAAACAGGTCGGGAGCGAGTGTCTGCCTCCCGCCGCACTCGCCCCCTGAAGAGGGGCCGGGGCGGGTGCCGGCCTTCCGCCGCACCCGCCCGCTAAAACAGGCCGGGCGAGTGCTGGCGTCCCGCCGCACTCGCCCCCTGAAGAGGGGCCGGGGCGGGTACCGGCCTCCCGCCGCACCCGCCCCCTAAAATAGGCCGGGGCGAGTGCCAGCCTCCCGCCGCACTCGCCCCATGAAGGGGGGCCGGGGCGGGTACCGGCCTCCCGCCGCACCCGCCCCCTAAAACAGGCCGGGGCGAGTGTCGGCCTCACCTCCCGCCACATTCGCCCCCTGAAGAGGGGCTGGGGCGGGTACTGGCCTCCCCCGCACCCGCCCCTAGGCAGGCTGGGCGAGTGCCGACCTCCCGCCGCACTCGCCCCCTGAAGAGGGGCCGGGGGGTACCGACCTCCCGTCGCACCTGCCCCCCAAAACATGCCGGGGCGAGTGCCGGCCTCCCCCCGCACTCGCCCCCTGAAGAGGGGCCGGGGCGGGTGCTGGCCTCCCGCCGCACCTGCCCCCTAAAACAAGGCCGGGGCGGGTGCCGGCCTCCCGCCGCACCCGACCCTTTGCCCCCTTAGCCTTTGAGCTCACTTGTCCCGGACCATTCTCTGGATTACACCTTGCGCTTGCTTGGGGACCCCACTCAGCGAATACGATGTTGTACATGTAGATTATTAAGAGGTGAAGAAATTTACTGTACATAATAAGTACTGATGCAGGAGAGGTGTCACACTGTCTGCCACCCTAGAGTCTCACCAGTGGGTCCTCCTTGGAGTCCACCAAGACTTCTTTATCAAGACTGCATTCCATACATCCCAACCCATCTCCGGCCTCACCATAAGGCTGACAGGTTGTTGAGGTCGGGCTCGATCCCCTGACCTCCTTGATAAAGAGTTTTCAGGCCAGTCTTATTATGAAGAGAGAAGAACATTTAATTATTATTAAAATCGGACCAAAGAAGTCACAAATTGATTATTTTATGACTCGCAAAATGAATAAAATGATTTGTAAGGATTGTAAAGTTATATTAGGAGAAAGTTTGACATTATAATATAGGTTACTGAGGTTGGACGTGCAAATTAAATATAATAAATTTAAAACAAAAAATGTTGCAAAAAATTAGGTGGTGGAACTTGAAGATGAAAAAACAGGCTGCTTTCAAGGCAACAACTATGAAACAAGTAGTTGATGACCCTTATGTTGATCTCAGTGTCTCATGAGAAGTTATGTCTTCACATTTAAGCATGAGTGAAAAAAACTTACTTGGAGAATCAAAAGGTCGTGCGCCTCCAAATAAAGAATGTTGGTGGTGGAAAGAGAAGTGCAAAACAACGTGAGGGCAAATAGAGCTGACTATAAAACACTATACACTCATAGGAATAATGAAAACTTGGCAAGATATAAAGTCGCCAAGAAAGAAGTTAAATATTAGTAAAATAAGAAGTTGAACTTAGGAATTTTTTATAAGCGACTAGATAACAAAGATGAAGAGCGTAATATATATAAAATTGCTCGAGTTAGAGAGAGAAAGACAAGAGATTTAAGCTAAGTTAAATACATAAGGATGAAACATATATAGTTTTGACGGATGATATGACTATTAAAGAGCAATGAAAAAAATACTTTTATCAACTCTATAATGAAACAAAAACCAATAAACTGAACTTCAATGAGTTAAGTAAATCAGAAAAGTATATGAACATAACATTTTGTCTTAAAATTCTCAACTATCAAGGTAAATGATGTTATAAATAAGATGAAAAATGTAAAGATAGTTGAGCCAAACGATATACCCATTGAAGTATGAAAATATCTAGGGAAAGAATGAATTTTGCTGCTTACATATTTCTTTAATAAGATACTAAAGTCAAAGAGAATGCGGGACCAATAGAGAGAAATTATCTTGGTACCTTTTTATAAGAATAAAAGAATGTACAAAATTGTGTTAAGATATACCTTGGTACCTTAGGATGATATCGTTTTGGTTGATGAGACACGCGTGAGTGTAAATGCGAAACTTGAATCTTGACGAGACACTTTAGAAAAGAAGGGTTTTAGTTTTAGCAGGACAAAGACGGAGTATATGATGCTTAAATTTAGCAGTCCAAGAAGGACGAATGACTTCGTTATTAAGTTGAGTGATCAAGATATTTCCTGCAGTGAGTACTTTAAATATCTTGGATCGATAGTTCAAAACCATGAAGGTGTTGATAAAGATGTGAAATATAGAATCCAAGCAGGTTGATTGAAGTGGAGGGGCGCGTCAGGGATCTTATGTGATCGTAAAATACTATTAAAACTTAAAGTCAAGGTTAACGTACTGCAATTAGACCAGCGATGTTCTATGGTTCTGAGTGCTGGTCATGAATTGTGTACATAAGCAAAAATGGGAGTTGCGGAGATGAGAATGCTTAGGTGGATGTGCGGACACACGAGACTGGATAAAATTAGAAATGAATGTATCATGGATAAGACAGGAGTGGAACCAATTGCAGTGAAGATGCCAGAAGCTCGACTAAGATGGTTTGGACATGTACAAAGGAGACCATTAGAGGCTTGGAATGAAATTATTAGGAAAGACATGATGTACTTAGGCATTAGTGAGATTATGATTAAAGATAGCGGAACAATGGCGACAAAGGATCTATATAGCGGACCCTTGAATGTTGTTGTAATTACATGGCAATATATTTTTTCTTAGTTTTATTTTGATACGCCGCCCTTGTAGTAACACATGGGTAAGCACAACCCACATTAGTCTTTTTGAACTATTTTTTTCTTTATCATAGAACTCATCCCAAGGTCCGTTAAGGGTTAACAAGGTATCGTTTTGTGAAAATGTTGAAAAAGCAGATAAAAAAGATGCAAATTGTATCTGATGTTGCAATGACACGCAAGTTGTAAGTTCAGACATTAGTAAACTGAAAAACATTACCAAATTTTAAACCGTGCTTCAAAGTCCCAGATGACATGAGCATTTGGACAACTTCTGTTTCAAATTTGACTCATGCTAGCTAGATTAGAAGCTGATCATGATTCATGATGCTTTGACAATTGGATTTGAGATGAAGTTAGATGCAAGCTCCTTCCATTGCTATAGGAAGTTGCTTTTAAAAAATTGGGAAGGGCCTGTGGATAAATTTTTTGAACGATCAACGGAAGATTTGACCTGCTACGTCAAAGAAGGATAAACAATACTTGGAGACAAATTGAAGAAGCAACCAAGAGAAGATCCTAGTACATATAATGCAAGATGTATATATGGTACTGACATTCCACTTAATGCATTGTTTCTTTGTTTTTTGATCATATGTTGCAAACTGTTGGAAAACTTGAGTCAGAGTGGAAAGGCCTTATTAACATGTAGGAGTTAAGAAAAAAATATTTCGCGAAAGAACTGGAGCAGACAACTGAGTCAAATAGAAACATACCATCATGCAAATCAGAGGATACATTCCTCGACATCCAAAATGCAAAATGCAACTCCTGTGTAGCTATTCACCACATGTAGAGTGGATGACTGTAACATCCTTATTGATGCTTGGAATGATTGTAGAGGACAATGTATTATAAATATTATGGTGCATTGTGATACCAAAGTTGCAGTTTGCATTTTGGATGTCGAGGAATGTATCCTCTGATTTGCATGATGGAAAATTGTATTTGACTTTGTAGATGAGGCTAATGGATTTGATTGTGCCTTGGAAAGGAAAAAGTGGTGCATGTTGTGACAGAATGAATCAAATAATGATGCTAGCTAAGATGCTAGCAGTGAAAGTGCCTTATATATTTGGATATCTTGCACAGCACACACTATCAGTTTGTTTCTTGGAGATATTGCAAAGATTAAACAAGTGAAAAAGGCCACCATCCCTAATGACAATGTTTATTTATGAACGTACCATTTCCCTTTTATCTTTTATGAGAATTTATAAGGGATTTGGTGTCCCGTGATATAGATTTGCTATAATATTCAATACCAAATTTAGGCGGATGCTTGCCCTGTAGAATCATTGTATTGGTGACACATGTTTCCCACCATCCAATTTTTTGTCAATTGCCTGATTTGTCAGCAATCCATACATGACACTCTCCCCCTCCAGTCTATCACACCCCCAGTGGAGGCGATTTGGGAGATTATGTATTTTATCACTCAACTATTGCCCCCCTGGGTGCAATTGCACTCTATCGGTCGTGGCTCCTTTGTCCAAGCACAGTTACTTCATTCCGATTAAACACCCATATACCACCATATCCATCTCCCGTCCCTTAATTTGAATGATTGTTCTTCATGTGTTTACTCTCTCGATCGTCAGCGATCAATATTTCATTTTCATCGGTTCATTATGGTGGGATCTCTTTAAACTACAAGGGACCAAGCTACATCTCTGCACAACATACCATTCCCCGAGCTACCTACATTGTTTTGCATCCGAGCAACTGTGCCATTGGTTAAAGTGGATTGCATGGGCAGAACTTTGGTATGATACATCATACCTCTCTGCGACAACATCCAGTTCTAGATAATCTGCTCACACTTTTCTCCATAGGCAATGCAACACATGTACGGAACATGCAATGGAGGTTTTTTCCCATAGCTCGGCGAATAGGAACGAAGTCCTCCGTCAGTTTAATTTTAACTTAAATCGTACACACCAACGAATGGTTAAAAGGTGAATGAGCATTGCCGCAATGTTCGGCCCTCATTAAGCTATGCCCTCACTTGCCGACCTCAGTCATGCACCACATTCCTCACAAGTTATCAGTGCGCTACTATGGGCTTTACTTGATGGTCAAGTGCATTAGACCACTGGCATGCTGACTTTGCTTTCCCCCGCATAGCCGGCTGCGTCTCATTTTTGTATGTCGCAACTGAATAAGGTTAAGAGTGACCATCCCATTGAACCATCTCTTCTAGAGGGCCTTACTTCAGATTCTCCTCCACCTTTCGGTGAGGTCTTCTGTCGTCAAAATCAAGCCCACAAGCTACTTTTAATTAAGTGAAAGAATTTGCTCGTGGATAAAGCTATACATTGGTTCTCACGAGTGAGTTTTAGTTATAGTTCCCATCATTTGACCCTAAGGACAAGGATATTCTTCCACTATATGATGCTGATAGATCCACAACCGAGTCAGGTTCACAAGTTACGTGGATCTATTTCGCGAAGGAACCAAAGTCGTATAAACAGCTTCGGTACTGCCAGACTACGAAGCACAAATACTTAAAAATGCTCTGTGGAATTGCTCGAACACGTATCAGGTAGGGAAATTCACGGAAACACGTATCCGAAACTCACAGAAATGTAATTTTTATATAAAAAAAGAAATTAGTTTCAGAATCGCGTATCCCGCAAGCGGGATATACAATTCCTATGCGATTCCCCTGCAAACCCCTCCTGCAGCTTATTCATTTCATTTCACGCGACCTATTCATTTCACACAGCGTTTTGGTTTACGAAAGGAACTTTTGTGCGGCCTGAGGTCCCCCGCATCACGCCGCCGTAGCTCTCTACGTCGAAGTTCTCTGACATCTCCGCGTCAAAGCTCTTCGACATCTCTGCGATGAAATCCTCTGGCAATCTCCCGCATCACGCCCGTCCCAAAGTTTTCGTCTCTCTGCGTCCAAAGTCTCTTGCATCTCCCACATCCCTTGCTGCAACCCTTGCCTCTGGTGAGTTGACTGAGTTCTCCACATTTTATTTCTTCTTCTTTTGCATACTATCTACTGTTGGTTGAGTGATTCCCGCCACATTTGTTACTATTTTCTTATTATTGTTTGGGATGTTTTCTTTGTTACTGATTGTGCTTAATATCAATTGATATACTAATGATTACATGCTTCTATACTGATGTTTTCCTATTACTGTTTGGGCTATGTATTGATGCTGGCCTAATGGTTTTTGCTTGTGAAGTTCTTATATTTTCCTTTGATCTTTTATTCACGGTTTCTTGGTTTGAATATTTGTGAGGCTTAACCCTAAGTAATTTTCTTCTACTTATATCTATGCATGAATTAAGATTATTTTGAGTATGAGTTTTTTTAATATGGTATTATTCTGTTACGGGCTGCGTGCCCGCGTATCTAGTTATGATTATCTCTAGTAAGTTTATGTTATAATTATGTAGGAAGTCTTCGAGCACCAGGCTTAGTTATTATGTGTTATTATTATCTTTTGTCTTTTTTATATGTTGTAAGCCTATATAAAGGCATTTGGGGTGTTGTGTCAGTTAAGAAATGAGAAAGTTTTAGTTCTCATCTTGAATGTGAGATCTTGGTAGCTCTCTCATCCAACGAGCAAGCCCCGCTTAGGCAGTCGCGGTCACGACTCCGTAGTATCTCCTCCATCGCCATCTCCACCTCTTGCCACCTCCGAGTTGGGCCCACCCCTTCCAGTCGATAAACATCTCCTCCCCACTTCCTCCTGCCGAAGCCAGCATCCGCACGTCAACCCCCCACCATAGCTCCGTCTGTCGACACCTCCCGCAACCACCCCACAGGATCATCTCTTTCCCCAACGATCGAAGGCCATTCCTTCTTCCCCAGCCCTAGCTTCCCGTACGCTCTCCTCTCCTCTGCTGCCGATTCCTCGTATAGTCGGCCTTCTTCTCCTGCTGTCCTCGAGCCGCCTGATTTCTATCGGGCCCCACCCCTACCTACTCGAGCCCCATGCCGTGGATTTCTATCCTCACGCCTCACCTTTGCATTGTAACCCACTGGCATATTAATTTCTCGAGCCCCTCCTCGTTGTTTCCTCTTGAGCCCTCCCAACAAAAGCTGTACTCCTAATTGATTAAATTCCACCCCCGACAGACTACTTTATTATTATTCTCATTAAAAAAACCAGCCAACATCAACAGTTTCATTTTTCACCCTTTGGTGTCTCCTTATTCCGTTGCCTCCAACACAAGGGAACACGAAAGCTTGGGGCATAATTATTTGTGCCGACATTGGGCGCCACCGTGGCTCTCGTGGCCAATCCCAATCATTCGACCCAGCGCTATCCTACCGCCCTGTCACTCGCTTCTCTTGCTCCTCATCTCGCACTATGGGTGACTCGTCTGACCAACTGAGTTAGATTATGTCCATGCTGGAGGCCGTCATGGCGCTACAAGCTGCGCACACTGCGCTCTCTAAGCGCATCAATGATCTTTCAACTACCCCCACACACGACCAAACAAACAGCAGTCAGGCACCGCCACTTCTCCACCATGCACTGCCTCCCCTGACCGTCCACGAGCCACCGCCGTCAGCCCCCGCCCACCCCGATGCTGCTATTGTGCCACAATGCACTAGATTGGATTTTCCAAGCTATGATGGGAAAAGTGATCCCTTGGGTTGGCTCACCAAGTGTGAGCAATTCTTCGACTACCAACAAACTCAGACAGCAGACCGAATCAATCTAGCATCTTTCCATATGCTCGGCTCCGCTGTTGTGTGCTTTTCGACTTCTCACCGACCGACCGAATCTGATTTGGGACGGCTTCGAGCGGCTATTCAACTTGTATTTCGAACCTCCTATTCACAGCAATCCCCATGACGAACTCACATCTCTACGACAAACGGGGTTCGCGGACGAGCACTTGGAACAATTTCAGCTTCTCTTGGCGCATGTCACTCTTGCCCTGAATATGCAGGTCGACATTTTCACCGCAAGACTTCGCGACCGCCTACGATTGGATGTCGAGTTTGAGGCCCCTCCAGACTTGGTGACTGCTGTAAGTCTGGCTCGGCTCTGCGATCGTCACCTCCAGCTAGCGCAGGAGGCCTACCCGCCTACCGCCAACACCGTTCAACAAGGACGTATCGAAGGTCCTCCAGTCCCACCGGTCCGCCGATTACTCGGGATGAGATGCTGCAACGACACGCCCAAGGATTATGTTTTAATTGCGACGAGCAGTACACTCGTGGCCACAGATGCAACATGATTTTCTACCTGCACGTCGAGGTCTCTGACGACGAGGGCATCAAAAAAAGCTTGAGTACAAGCTCTTTTTGGAGAATGAGTGAGATGTTACGGGCTGCGCGCCCGCGTATCTAGTTATGATTATCTCTTCTAAGTTTTTGTTATAATTATGCAGGGAGGCCTCGAGCACCGAGCTTAGTTATTAGGTGTTATTGTTATCTTTTGTCTTTCTATATGTTGTAAGCCTATATAAAGACTTTTGGGGTGTTGTATCAGTTAAGAAATGAGAAAGTTCTAGTTCCCATCTTGAATGTGAGATCTTGGTAGCTCTCTCCTCCAACGAGCAAGCTCCGCTTAGGCAACCACGCTCACGGCTCTGTAGTAACTCCGCCATCGCCATGTCCACCTCCGTGTTGGGCCCATGACATATTCCTTTGGGATCCTATTTACTTGCATCTCTAAATAGTTTATTAGTTGTCTTATTTTTATATTAATTAATATTTATATTAAAATATTTAAAGAAATAAAAATGTTTCCCATATCCTTATTTTTTTAAAAATCACGTTTCCCATGTCCGTTTTGTATCGTAACCCGTATCCTGTTTCCGTCTCGGTGCCACAGATGCCAAAAATTAATTAAGTTAAGGAAACCCTCTGTATCTTGCCTTTGTTTCTTTTGTTATTATTATTATTATCAAGAGAGGAATCCGACTCAGTGGTATCTCAGATTCTTTATATCTTGTGCACGCCTTCATTCTTAGTACGGGAATCCAACACAACATTTTTCTCGTATACCATTGCTGTGATCGACTTGCGCTTCCCATCATTTTATTTATATCTTTGAAGTTCCACTGCAATTACCTTAATCATTTGGCAATATTGTTTAATCCAAATATGCACACATCAAAGTCCTCTCCTCTTTCTCAATTCAGCCATATTCTCTTTGTTTATCTCACCGTTTACTCTTTGCATAGCCTTCCTGTTACTTTACTGCTTTGTTTTTTTTGCCTACAATGATTTCGGGCTTTGGTTGTCATACCCATGGTTATCAGGATCGCGATTTGGATTGTAGGATCTTGATCCAGATTTTGTAAATCGATCCGGATCTTACCTAGGATCTAAATCGACACATCTACGACTGAGATCGCGATCCAGATTTAGGATCTTTGGGATCGCGATCCTTACCCGATTCTACCGGTATGGCCAAAGGTAACTAGAAACATGTCCAATCCTATCCCGACCCCATTCAATCGGTCCAACCCCCATACCCCATCGCAGAATCATATCATGTTATTTGACTGTATCTCAAGCGTTGATTGCCGACTGCAAATAGAGGCAAAGAGAGGCTTCTTCGGTCTTTTCCAGTTTAGATTTGTTTTTATTGTTAGTAAACACTGAGTGACTTGCCTGAAACTGAAATTGAACTTAGTATGATATTATGTTTTTGATTTAATTATTCAAAAAAATTTAATATAGTTATTCACATACTACTCTTTTTATTGATTTTTTTATTAATTGAGCATGTAATTTAATGATACCAAATTCAATTTTATTTTTTAGCCTTAATTTATGAATGTTATAGTATCTTGCGATCCTCGATCAGATCCTACGATCCGATCCGATCCAACCTCAAAACGATCCTACCTAGGATCTCGATCCTGACAACCTTGGTCATACCATTCTAATACCTATATCCTTAGAGATCATTGTTTTTAAATGTGTTCTAATTTCTATAAAACGTTTCATTTTGTGATGTTCATCCTGATGCTTTTGTCCATCAATGTTTCTTTTTTGCAGCTTGTTATTTTTCTGTATTGACAAAGGTAGCTGCTGATTTGTTGATGATCTTTGTTATCCTCTATAATTTTGTTTTTAACATCAATATTACATTCCACCTAATCATAATTTGTTATTCATCCATCATCATTTGATGCAGATTTAGATGACTGAGTATGTTGAATGTATATATCGGATTGTACATCAGTATATTTTCGAAAGTTAAGACCATGAAGAATTGGATGTAGCTTTAAAAAGAGGATAAATTGTCTGGTCGGACATATTTTTAGAAATAATGTTTTCTAAAATTAAGTTGTACGTAGAAGTTAAGAATTCTATAAGAAATTTAGATATGTAGTTCTTAATAATGATTTCAAAGGAAAAGATGCCTACTGAGGCTGACCTATTAATGGGGGTTGTATATGTAGGAAATTGTTTTTGATACGCATGACGCGCCTTCCTCCCATGCAAATTTAAATAGCCCTTAAGACCATGGGGCCCACTTTCTTTTTGTCCCAAACTCGAATTTTTTTATCTCTTCCACCCATTCCGCGCTCCACGCCGCATTTCTAGGATTTACTGGAGGAACTGAGGAGCTGGAGAACTGCGGTCGAACACCAGGATGCCATTACTAGGGTTTTCTTCTCTTCCCCCCGTGCCAGACTGCTCGCTCTCTCCCGTTCAATTCGTGTCAACCCGCTGATTTTCTCTGACAGGGAGTGCTCCGGCGCCAAAATCTCTTCCGTGTAGCTTCCAATTTGAAGGTATAATATACAAATATACACTTCCGACTCATTTTTTGATATTTCCAGTTATTTTCTGGGTAATTACTGTCATCCTTTTTCCCATTCCAGGCGTATGGTATTGATGTTTCACATTTCAGTTGTTTTTGTTCCAGTCTTAATGAGTAACTTTGTTGTTTTCAGTCCATTTTTGTATGTTTCCAGTTGTTTTCTGGGTGATTACAAGTGTCATTTTCCCATTCCAATCCTAATAGTATTGGTGTTTCTCATTCCAGTTGTTTTCTGGGTGATTACAAGTGTCATTTTCCCATTCCAGTCATAATAGTATTGTTGTTTCCCATTCCAGTTGTTCTTGTACCAGTTTTAACGAGGAACCTTGTTGTTTCTAGTTAAATTTTTTTCGTTTTCCAGTTGTTTAGTTGTTGTTTCCAGTTATAAAATTTCATGTTTCAGTTGTAAATTTTATATTTCCAGTTATAATCTATAATAATCCAGCTATACTTTGGTCGATTATTGCTATCTGATTGCAGATTCCTGAATCCATTTACCTGTGCAACAGATGTGCTGTAAAAACATTCAAGCAAAATGCAAAACTCTCGGTGGATGTTCTCTCGGATTACTCCAAAGGCTCTCTCCTAGATATCGGGGTTCTACCTTTGTTGAGTATGCCTGATATATTCAACAAAATATTTGTCTTTTATATTATATTTTGAGATCATACTTTCCCAAGAGAAATGTATTTCTCTTAGGTAAATTTTATGTTAAACTGACTGTGGATCAAGTTGCATGTATTCTGGGCCATCCAAACTGCCGAAGGTAATTTCATTTTGAGAGAACTCTGCTTGCCAACTGCATGCATAAGGACTTGGTGCAAGAGCTACCTGATCTCAGAAGAGAGCTCACCAATCTTAGAGCTAAGGAGAGTGAATGCTCTAATTAAGTGTCTTGACCGTTTTGTTCTTCCCTCTTAAAGGAGTCAAAGTACCAACATGAATTTTGGATTTCTTGGAGGATTTTGGAGCATTCAATTGGTCGAAGGCCATACATAAATCGCCAGGTTGTTGTTACAGAGGGGGTGACAAATCTGAGTTACCTCAAGGGATGTTTTGTCGCCTTAGTGGTAAGAAATAAGCACATACTATATTTTTTGTAAAATATAATGTCATTTTAATTGCTTCTGTATATCACCTGTCGTAGGTATGGTTCCTTGAGCATACCTCTATAACAATGACAACCTCTGTTGGGAATTTTCCCTCAATATTCCTAGATTTGAAGAAGTGCATCATGCAATGATAAGTGCATTATGTATTTGATGGCTATATCTGTGTAGACTCAGTAGTCAGTGTTGATGGTTAACTCAATAGGACAGGAGATGAGTCCATACCAAAATTGAACCTAAATTTTATTCAGAATTGGTGTAAGGGCTGAGCTGTGAAGTTCTAGCAAATACCGTTTTGATGGACTTAGAAGAACAAAATGATATCGTTTTGATAAGAAATCTTCATAGTGATTTTATCGTTTTGATGTCTAGAAAGACGAGATTTGAAATCTGTTGAGGCGCCGAAAGTAAACCTCACATCAGTGATGTATAAAGGATGCTTTGACTTTTTATCAAAAAAGTTTACGACCGTTTGAGATGCCAGACCTGTTAAGGTCAAGTGGTAGGGCTCTTTACAAAAGGATATCTTCAAGCAAGAAACCCTAACATCTGATTCGCCGCCAGAAAGCAAAAAGTTAGCAGTTGCAAGAAGAACTCTGTGCTGCAAGTTGACTTATACAACAAAACAACAGGAAGCTCATCTTTATGCTGTAAAATAAGGAGATCAAGTTATCTCTTCATTGAAGGAACTCATCTCTTAACCTACTGCAAATCTGTTTAAGTGTTAAAAAGGAAGCTTTCTCTCTGGAAAGCTCAAGAAGACTCTAAGACTCAAAGCCATACTTATGCTGAGTCAATTTCTGTATTCTTCTTTAAACCTATTTACAGTGTAGGATCTCTCTGAGATCTGAGTTGTAGGGTTGTGTTGTAAGCCTGAATGTAGGGCGGTATAGAGGGCCTGAGTGTAGGATCCTAGAGTGGATCTGAGGTAGGGCTGTGGACAGCCTGAGGTAGGACTTGCTCAAATCTGAGGTAGGTTTTGTTGAAAACTTGAGGTAGGATCCTGGAGTGGATTCGAGTTGTAAGATCATTGATCTGAGAAGTTTTGGAGGAGGTTGCCTAGTCTAGCACACTGCTAGATATGTGATGAGGACAGTGGATGTACCTCATATTCTCGGGAACCACTATAAATCTTGTGTGATTGTGCGTGCTGTGATTTACTTTTTGTTCTTTGCACTAGTTAGCTGAATTAATTTTAAAACCCTAAAATCAGCAAAACACCTACTCACCCCCTCTAGGTGACTAGACTACCCATATTCTTTTCAAGCGGTATCAGAGGATAGGTTTGTTAAAACGGACTTAACAGTCTAACCAAGTTCCTATCAAGGGTAGTTAGTCAATCACCATGACTTCCAGTGAAGGTCATACGAAGATGAGTTCTATGAAGCTTCCGCATATGCAAAAAGGAAAACTTTGGCATCTGGAAACAGAGGGTCAGACTATTCATGGAAGCTTCAAATCCGAGGATCTACGTCACTGTTGAGGTGGGGACTTTCATTCCCATGAAGATCTCTATAAATGCAAATATTCAAGTTCCCAAGTTATACTCTGAACATGACTCGGGATGGGCGTAGTTCTGGCCACTATGGACAAGAGAGACAATAATATAATAGTCTGTGCAATTGATGCTTCAACCTTTCAGAACCTCATTCACTGCCAAATTGGTAAGGAGATGTGGAATACACTCATTGTGTATATGGAAGGTACTGAGTAAGATCAGAGATGACAGAAAATTTCTTCTGAATCAGGAATATGAGGCCTTCAGACAAGAAAGCAGAGATATCATAGCTGAATGTTATGCAAAAAGTTTTTCAAAATAGTGAATGAGCTGAGGACTTATGAGAGAGTCTTTCACTGATTATGAACTTAATGACAAGTTCTTGAGGTCTCTAATCAGAGACTGTGACAACAAGATCTGTGCTATCAGGGAAGTGAGGAGTCTGTCCAACATTCCTCCCCATACTCTTTTTGGGAAGCTGCTCTCATATGAGATGCAACTCAATTCAAGCAAAGAGGAAGAAGGCTGTTGCCTAGATCTCAACTTAAAGGAGAAGTCTGTGGCTTTCAAAGCTGAAGACACAAAAAGGAGTAAGGAGAGAATTTCCCTCTCCTCCTAAAAGGGTTGCTGAGTCAGAATTCTCTGAACTCTAGCACCTCTGATGCTGAGTTAACTGATGGAAGAATTTGCAGCATTCTCCAAACTGTTCAAGAAGATATTGTCCAGAGGGAAAGCAATGGAAGTCGAAACCTTCTTCCTCATCTAGCACCAAGAAGGATCCCAAAGGGGACAAATATGCATCTAAACATAACAAATATATTAAATTTGACATTATTTGTTTTTGTTGCAACATGACTGTGCATGTTATTGCTGACTGCCCAGTCAAGAGAAAAGAAAAGAAAAGATGCAGGTGATAAGAAACATTACAAGGGGAAGAAAGCTGAGAAGGCCTTCTTGGCTAAGAAGGAGAAGACTTGGAGTTTGATAATGACTCTGACTCGTCTGAGTTAGAAGATGAAGAAGCCTACATTGGGCTCTTTGTTGTCACTAAGGAAGATGACTATCCAGCTGCAAGGATGGGCATCAGGGCTCCCCTATCACACTCAGATAGTGCCAATGAAGAGGAGGAAAGCTGTGGTCTCATGGCCGATGTCAGATGAGGATGATCAGGATGACTCCTCATCCTGATGAGGTAATTCTTCTAGCCTCTTCATCTACATCAGGTTCTGATTATGAAACTGGTGCAGACTTTGCTGCACTCTCATCACATGATGAGGGTGACTTAGACTCTGAAGATGAAGTTTGTGATTTAATTGACAAATATGATGCTCTTTTGGAAGCCCTGAAGAAAAACAAGCATCTTGCTAAGAAGCAAGCTGAGGAGATTGCATCTCTCAAGCTTGCCAAATATGAATGCCCTTGGACTGCTAACCAACTATCTCAAATGAGCAAGAAGATTAGCAAGCTGAGAGAGATGTCAATCATCCATCTTGGCACCATTAGTTAGACCAAGACCATTAGAGATCTTGAAGAGAAGCTCCTCAAGAAGCGAAAGCTTGTGGCCCAGTTCTCCAAATGCCACAGACAGTGCTGCCCATTATTGATACCTTCTCATCTCTATTTAGCGGGGGAGTAGGTTACAATAGGAAGGCAGCAAGTGTCAAAAACACGGGAAAAACTAAAGTTGTTGTGCCTCAAACTACCTTTCAAAGGATGCTTCTTCCATCCAACAGCTATGACCAAGGCAATATGTATGATTACCTGAAAAATGGATGTTCCTCCAGTCAGGTCAACAATGCTCCTAACTGGGGAGGAAGAAAGAGGGAATGAGGTTGAGTGCACTAAAGACACCCCATGAAGAAATTCAGATAGATCAATATGAACCATTTGTGTTTGGTACACCGACACCCACACCCACTCTCAAGGGTAAAGAAGTGGCCTCCCATCAAAGCCCCCCTCCTAAGAAGCAACAACAAGCTAACAAAACAATACATGTACTTAGCAAGATGGTACCGTCTTGTAAGGTCATCTACCACCATTCTCATAGCTGTTTGCTTGCGAGTAAAAGGCTCGAGCGGAAAGAGAAGCAGATCGCGGACGGGATGGAGAAGCAGATCGCGGAGAGCTGAAACAGTCCGCGGCGAGTAAGAGGTCGCGAGTAGGACTCCAGTGACAAGAAGGCAGCGGATAGGAGAAGCAGAGTGCGACGATCTGAAACAGTCCGTGGCGAGGAAGAGAGAAGAGAGACCGCGACAGACAAGAAGTGCCCGCAATGTGGATAAGAGGAGTCCTGCAAGCGGACTGAGCGAGAACAGTGGGGAGAACAGGGCCGCGACGCAGACTGGAGCAGTCTGCAAGAGGGAAAACGCAGCGACCGGGAACAATCCACGAGCAGGGAGCCCGCAGTGGATCTTAACAGCCCGCGACAGAGAAGAGAGCAGGAGGTCGCAGCGGACTGGAAGAAAGCCCGCAACGAGAAGAGCAGGAGGTCGCAGCGGACTGCAGAGAGGCAGCGGACTGAATGAGAACTGTAGGGAGAAGTGGGCCCCACAGTACAGGGAGAGAAGTGGCTATAAGAAGCCTGAGGAGGGGGGGGGGGGGTGGAACCACGGTGAAGAAGAGGAAGCGGATGCAGAAGAGCAGGCCGCAGACCGAACTGAGGTCGCAGCAGGCCGCAGCGGGTAGACGAGCAGGCTGCATGAGATCAAAAAAAGCGGATACAGTTTGGGAGTCCGCGAGAGGCAAAACCTGGCTCTGATACCATGCAGAGAGGAAAAAAGGAATCTTGTATATATGTTCACTTGTGTCAAATACAAAGAATGAGTACATATTTATAGTAGGGAGAATGAGAGAGGAAAATGTCCTATACATGATGTGGGACTAAAGGAAGAGAGAAATAACAATAAAATTACATAATGAGCCTTTGTCAAATGAGGCTTCTTTAACAATCAGAAAAGTTTACGATCGTTTGAGATGTCAGATCTGTTAAGGTCAAGTGGTAGGGCTCTTTAATAAAGGGATATCTTCAAGCAAGAAACCCTAACATCTGATACACAGCCAGAAAGCAAAAAGTTAGCGCCAAGAAGAACTCTGTGCTGAGTTGGCTTAAGCAAAACAAAAGTTATCTTCCCGCTGTAGAAGAAGAAGTTGTTATCTTTTCATTGAAGGAAAGAAGAACTCTGCTCTCTCTCTGCTGACTCTAAACCTCAAGCCATACTTATTGTCAATTTCTGTAATCTTCTTTAAACTTATTTACTTACTGAGATTTGAGTTGTCCTGTGTTGTAAGCTGAGTGTAAAACTGAGTGTAGGATTAGGAAGTTCTGAGATAGGATCTTCTGAGGTAGGGTTTTGTTGAAAACCTGAGGTAGGCTGAAGTGGATATGAGTTGTAGAAGAAGAATGTGATCAAGTTATCTTTTCATTGAACCACTATACATCTTGTGTGATTGTGTGTGCCGTGATTTTTTTTTGCATTTAGCTGAATTAATTTAAAAAGCTTAAAATCAGCAAAGGATTTACTCACCTAGGTACTGACTACCCATTCTTTCAATCTGAATTGACAAGACCCCTCTTTCATGGTGCTCGAAGCTCACCATGCACAAAACAATATTCAAAACTACTGAGTCTAAGCCCGATGAAAGATTACATTATTGTTTGTTGTATTCATAGATTTTCTCATGAAGTGTTTTTTGGTATCAGGTTGAAAGCTTTTGTTATGGGGCGGGCCCCGCGTTGATCATTCCCGAGACTCCGCGGTTGCGTCCGGAGGGCCGCCGCGACAGAATGATATATTAATTTATATGTTTTGAGTATATTTTCAGTTTTTTTAAACCTCAAATCTGGCGTTGGATATGATGAGGTTTATTATAAATAGGAGCATAGGGCAGCAGCCAGAGGACGAGAGTTTTGGGAAGGAGTTTACTTTCTCCCGTGCCTTCGGTCACGCCGCTGCCGACGCCGGAGGCTTCCCTTGGTGCCGTCAGGGCCTCATTTCTGTAGCCACCCAGGCGGCAACGTCCCCATCTTCTTTCACCGCCCGCAGTCCCTCGAACTTAACCACCGACCGGCCCGACGCCATTTCGGGGCCGCCGACTGTGTAGGATCTCTTTGAGATTTGAGTTGTCGGGCTGTGTTGTAAGCCTGAGTGTAGGGCTGTACAGAGGGTCTGAGTGTAGGATTTTGGAGTGGATTTGAGGTAGGGCTGTGGACAACCTGAGATAGGACTTCCTGAAGTCTGAGGTAAGGTTTTGTTAAAACTTGAGGTAGGATCCTGAAGTGGTTTGAGTTGTAAGATCATTGATCTGAGAAGTTCTGGAGGAGGTTGCCTAGTATAGCACACTGCTAGATAAATGGTGAAAGACAATGGATGTACCCATACAGATATTTCCGGGGAACAGTCTGATGGTGGTAGTAGTATAAACCTCTGCTCTTTTATGGATTTGTTGTGTGCTTCTCATTGACCCTTTTCTGTGCTGTGAGGGCAAAATCATTTTGGATTGCACCCAGACTTTGTTTTTTGCAGTTTGACAGATTGATTAGTTAGCGCTGCCCCCTTACCAGTTGAAGTTTTCTTCAGATTCGGGGATTAGGCCGCCGCCCAAGCCTCCCAAACAGTGATTACATTACTTGCAGCATCACGAGACCAGCATCTGGGACTGGAAGCTTTTATCTGATGATTGGTGACATGGGAAACAGTGCCGACCACCCGCACCCCCCCTCTGCAACAAGGGGGTGACTTAGACTACCCATATTCTTTCAGTTTTTTTAATAATTCCCACAGATGATCTGAACCGTTGGATATGATGAGGTTTATTATAAATGAGCATTAGGGCAGCAGCCAGGGGCGAGAGTTTTGGAAGGAATTAAAACTTTCTCCCGGCCCCGCTCGCCGGTGCCGACGCCGGAGGCTTCCCTTGGTGCCGATCAAGGGCCTCATCCGCCGGCTTCTCCCTGCTCGTAAAGGCGGCTCCCCACTCCATACCGCCCGCAGTCCCTCGCAGCCCTGGAAACCGACCGGCCCACGCCATCTTCTCCGGGGCCGCCGACTCTTCCCTGCTTGCAGCCACCGACGCCATCCCTGTCCGCCTTCCTCTGTTGCAAGTTCCACTACAGCCCCCTGCTAGCCGCTCCCAGCTCCCGCCGGCCAGCCCTTCTTCTCCTCTAAGCCCGACGCTGAAAGTATTACCAATCATATATTTTCATACCTATTGTTTGTTGTATTCTTTTGGGTATAGTCCTTTCTTGATTTGTAAGTTTGTACATATAACATGACAATCAAGTTTTTGGCCACAACGTTTTTGTTTTCGACAACTCTATTTCTTTTGCAGGTTAGCCCTAACCTTAGTTTCTCAGCTTTTGTATATTTATTAGTTGAGGAGTAGGACTTGCTAGGAGTAGTAGATGAGGAGGAATCATCAGACTTTGAGGGTGATAAGAGAAGTAGGGAGGAGAAGAGGAGGGTGAAGGAGGAGAAGAGGGAGAAGGAGGAGAAAAAGGAGGAGAAGAGGGAGAAGGAGGAGGAGAAGATGGCAAGGGAGGAGAAGAGGGAGGAAGAGAAAAGGAAGAAGAAGAGGGAGAAGGAGGGGAAAGAGAAGGAGGTAAGGAAGGAGAAGAAGAGGGAGAAGGGAAAGGAGAGGGAGGAGAGGTTTGAATGGTACATGGACAAAGTGGTTGGCCAACTCAAAAACTTTATTCAAAAAAAGTTGATGCTTTGGCTGCCCTGTTGGAGGACAGTAGACCATATGCAAGCCATTCTTATCTTGTAGAGGAGGAGAAGAGGGCAAGGGAGGAGAAGATGGAGGAAGAGAAAAGGAAGAAGAAGAGGGATTAGAAGGAAGGGGAAGGAGAAGGAGGTAAGGAAGGAGAAGAAGGAGATGGAAAAGGAGAGGGATGAGAGAAAGGGGGAGGAGAGGTTTAAAGGGTATGTGGACAAAGTGTCGGCCAACTCAAAAACTTTATTCAAGAAAAATTTGTTGCTTTGGCTGCCCTGTTGGAGGACAGTAGACCATGTGCAAGCCATTCTTATCATGTACAGATGTCTCCGCCGCTGTCGCCACCATAATCGCCAAAAGGAACCACTATAAAGGAGAATGAGATAAATGCCATAATTTCCTTAAAAACTGGATTCTGAAATTGTTCTCATCAAAGGGAGAATGTTCACACCAATAAACGCAGTAAAGAAGAAGAGGGCCATGATAGATTGTTGCCGAGTTGAGCGATATCAATACTCTAGGAGGGATGATCTTGCTTCCTAGAAAGATTGATGATTGATTTTGTCTTGGGCTGATACCCCGATGAGTATGTAATTTGGGTTCGTTTAATTTTCTTTATGTATTGTTATATTTTAAAATGTCTTTTTTTGCAGCGACACAATTGTTATCGAAAGAGCAAATATTTATATTCCTTGATCAAGTATTATTAATATCTTAGGAGATGAGTAGGTGTGCGGCTCACATATATATGTGTCTGCCTATGTTCTTAACAGCCTCAATGAAAAAGGGCGAAACGACGTGATTAATTTCCTTTTTATATTTTCTAAATATGCGGTAATGAAATTTCTTCATAAGTTTACTTAGCATTGCGGTAAGTTTACATAGTGGAAGGCCTCCCCACTTAGGGAAATGACAACGATTGTGTCATTTTTGTGATGAAATACATATAGGCCAGCTTGTTGAAGGAGCACTTGGATTTGAAGAGTCACGGAGAGTTGGCGAAAAGACATGCCGCAGATTAGATCCGAAATAGGTGTGAAATTTGGTGAACAAACCTTCGAAACCTCTCTACTTAGAGAAAATGATTTTCTAGTTTAACAATTTGGTGAACAATGAGTTCTGATAATTAATGTTAGACTGGTATGCTATTTTAAACTTCTTCTACCATGTGTCGCGGTTCAACACATTAATGTTAGACTTATATTTGTTGTGTTATGTATATTGTTGTTTGCTATGTATGTTGTTTTGCGCGCTTTTACTTCTTAGTACTCCCTTCTGTTCAAATTGCTGTGTGCATAGTGATGTGTGCCTATATTTGTTATGTATATTGTTGGTGAAGATAATCTTTTCGATCTGTTAAAGACCATAATATTATGCGCGTTTTGGCACAATTCATAAATTATCGCCTCTGCGCAAGATACATCTAGAAGTGTTGTGTTATGTAGATCTATTACAAGCAAAATTTATACTCATTTTTTCTCAACACAGTTCACAATTTAATAATTGGTAATGCTGATTGCATAGTACCCACAACAACATGATTCTCATTATATAGTGCATAGTGCTTAGACATGCTAAAATTCACCATTTAAAAATTTCTGGAATTGTGGAAAAATGGAAACCTATGTCCTCCGTAAAGACTTTGTCGTTTAGGTTCAAATATGAAGGAGCCGTATCAACTAATAAAATGAATATGCACCGTCAAAGGTACCATTTAAAAATATGTTTTCTTTTGATATTCAAACTAATGAAATGAATATGCTGACTAGTTTTCTTTGAATCGACGGACGTAAGCAAAATCGATTATGATTGTTTCGGTGACGTTACCGTGTTTGATACAACCTATCGATTAAACAAGTATAATTTGACATGTGCATCTTTTATTGCTGTTAACCACCATTAACAGAATATTTTTGTAGGTGAGGTTTTCATAACAATAAAGACCATTAAATCTTTTTGTTGGGTGTTCGAGACTTTCTTGAGGTTTGCTGGTGCAAAACAACCCACCATGATATTTACGGCTCACGACCAGGCAATGACCATTGTCATTGAGAGAACTTTTCTCAGTAGTCGGCATCGGTTGTGTTAATGACACATCTCAATGAACTGCACCTGTCAAAGGTACCTACTTTCCAATTATGATAAAGGTATTAAATCTATTTTCTACAATTACACATGAGTAAATGTGATAGTGAGATTGAATTTGAGAAGTGTTGGAGTGATATGGTAACAAGAGAAAATTTGGACTATAATAGATGGTTGCAAGACTTATATAAAGTTAAAGTAAAATGATCGACTACTTTCAATAACGAGAGTTTAGATCTTGACATATTATCGTCACATAGAAGTGAATCAACCAATAATGTTTTGCATGGTTGTTCTAAAGAAACTAATTCACTGGTTGAATGTTTTATTGGGTTGGATAAATTGGACCTCATGTTGGCGTCGATCCGAACTTGATGAAGGCTTACGATGCAAACGTTGTGATAACTTTAAAATTTAAGAATTGCCTACCACTCAAACAAATTTCTAAGATTTACACTCGAAGAAGTTTTTCCATATTTGAGCGAACATATATGGACGGTGTTGTTGGTGTCTGTTTTGTTTAGGAATCAAGAATTAGTGATGATCATACCTTGTATGTACACAATCTTGTGACATAGAGTCGAGAATGTTAAACAATAGTTCGTTACAGTTGATTCAACTAATTATGATATCGATTGTTTATGCAGAGGTTTTCAAATAAAGAGAATACTATGCAAACATATATTAATGATGCATAATCTGAAAAATATGAAGCAGATTCCTTCTAAATACATACTCAGTAGATTCATTCTCAAGGCGAAGAAGGATGTGTATCTTTCCAAACTGCAAGCCTCAATGACTTTGATTTAAATTTAGTCTTTAGAAATCATATGATGCAGTTTACTTATGACCTTGCCCGTTGAGTAGAAGATTGCAAGATTGCTAAGGAGTATGCACTAAGCGCCATGAATGAAATTACTGAGAAGACAAATGACATGATAGACGATAATGAGAAGATGAAAAAATGTATAATTAATGAGAATGATAGTAACAAGGGAATGGTTCGGGATTCACCTGCATTGTGACATAAAGGACAATCAAACAATCGACTTAAGAGTCATTGGGAGAAACCAATAAAAAGAAAAAGTTAGATTCTTATACACTCCATTTTTATAGAGATTAAGATATGATATTTTTAGTAATACCTTTTACATTTCTTTGTTTGCCTGACATTTAGTAATATTCTTGTACATGTTCCTTTTTTCCGGAGAGCAGAGATGATTCAAAGGGAAAAACTCCTATCATGGATAACGCAAATACAAACCCAAAAAGTACAACTTCATAGAAACTCTCTCGAGCTCCAGTTGATACAACTCCTTCATGCTGGAATCTAAACGACAAAGTCTTTCAGAGGACATGAGTTTCCATTTTTCCGCAATTCCAGATGTTTTTAAATGGTGAATGCTAGCATGCCTAAGTACTATGCACTATGTAATGATAATCATGTTTTTTTGGGCACTATGCAAATCAACATTATCTTTATTAAATTGTGATTGTGTTTAGAAAAAAATGGATAAAGTTTGCTTTTAATAGATATACATAGCAGAGCAGTTTCAGATGTAACTGCGCAGAGGTGATTATTTATGAATTGTGCAAAATCGCACACAATATTATTGCCTTTAACAGATCAAAAAGGCTATCTTCAGCAACAATATACATAGCAATATATGCATACAACCCTATGCACACAACAATTTGAACAGAAGGGAGTACTAAGAAGCTAAACAACACACAACAATATACACCACCTCCCGAAATATACCACCGTGAAAAGCAATATACATAGCAATGTACATAACACACAACAATATATATATATATATATCACAACAAATATCAGTCTAACATTAATGTGCTGAACCACGACACACAATAGAAGAAGTTTAAAACAACATATCAGTCTAACATTAATTATTAAGACCCATTGCTCATCAAATTCTTAAACTAGAAAACTATTTTCTCTAAGTAGAGAGGTTTGGAAGGCTTGGAATAATTCCACAATTATTTGAGCTCTAATACGCGACATGTCTTTCGGCCAACTCCTGTAACTCTTCCAATCTTCCTGCTCCTTCAACAAGCTGACCTGCATGTATTTCATCACAAAAATACCACAATCATTGACATTTCCCTGAGTGGGGAGACCTTCGGCTATGTAAGCTTACCGTAATGCTAAGTAAACTTATGAAGAAATTTCATTATTGCATGATTAGAAGATACAAAAAGGAAATTAATCATATTTTTTCTCCATTTTTCTTTGTGGCTGTTGAGAACATAGGCATGCACACCCACCCATTTCCTAAAATATCAGTAATACTCGATCGAGGAATATAAATATTTTCTCTTTCGATAGCAATTGTGTCGCTACAAAAAAGACATCTTTTAAAAATTAACAATAATAAACAATATTAAACAAACCCAAATTACATATCCATTGGGGTATCTGCTCAAGACGAAATCAATCATCTCTCTATCTAGGGCAACAAGATCATCCCTCCCGTGGTACTGATATCGCTCAACCTGACATGGATCTATCTTGTCCCTCTTCTTTGCTGCTTTTACTGGTGTGAACATTCTCTCATTGGTGGGAACAATTTTAGTATCATTTTTGTGAAAATTATGACATTTATCCCCTCTTCTCCTCCATAGCGGTTCCTTTTGGCGATGATGGTGGCGACGGTGGCAGAGACGTTTGTACATGATAAGAATGGCTTGCACATGATCTACTATCCCCTAACAGGGCTGCCAAAGCATCAAACTTTTCTTGAATAGAGTTTTTGAGCTAACCAACTACTTCGTCTACATACTCTTTAAACCTCTCCTTCCTCTTCTTCTCCTTCCTCTTCTTCTCCTTCCTCTCCTTCGCCTCCCTCTTCCTCTCCTCCCTATCCTTTCCCTTCTCCTCCTTCTCCTTCCTACCTCCTCCTCCTTCCTCTCCTTCTCCCTTTTCTCCTCCCTTACCCTCTTCTTCTCCTCCTCTCTCTTCTCCTCCCTTTTCTTCTTCTCCCTCTTCTTCTCCTTCACCCTCTTCCTTCTCCCATCACCCTCAAAGTTCGAAGATTCCTCCCCATCTACTACTCCTTGCAAGTCTTGTTCCTCAACTAATAAATTTACAAAAGCCCTCCTAATCTGCATACTAAAAAACACATCATGTTGTATGTTTATGGATCTATTAATACAACAAATAATAACATAATAATTACAGCGTCAGGCTTTGACAGGTAGCATGTAGTTTTGAACATTATTTTGAACTTATGGTGAGCTTTGAGGACTATCAGTTCAAGCGGGGTGTTGCCAATTCAGAGGTTGCCATTGCTATAGAGGTATGCTCAAAGAACCATACCTACGACATGAGTTATACATGAGCAATGAAAATGACATTTTATTTTGCAAAAATAAATCGTACGTACTTATTTCTTACCTCTAAGACAACAGAACATCCCTCGAGGTAACCCAGATTTGTCACCCCCTCCGTAGCAACAACCTAGCTCATAAGATCAAAATGAGATTGGAGGAATTTATGTATGGCCTTCGGACAAAAGTACGCTCCAAAATTCTCCAACCCTTGGAAATTCGTAATGCAGGTTGTTATTTTGAGTCTTTTAAGAGGGAAGAACAAAACGGCCAAGACATACTTAATCAGAGCATTCACTCTCCTCAGCTCTAGGGTTGGTGAACTTTCCTCAAATGTGAGGTCAGCTAGCTCTTTGATCAAATCCTTATGCATGCAGTTGGTAAGCAAAGTTTTCTCAAAATGAAATTCCCTTCCGCGGTTTGGAAGGCCCAGAATACATGCAACTTGATCCACAATCAATTTACCATAATATTTACCTAAGAGAAATGCATATATCTTAGGAGAGTATGACCTCAAAATATAATAAAAAAGAGAAATATTTTTTTGAATATCAAACATTCTCAACTAAGGTAGTATCTAGATTTGTAGGGGAGAGTCATTGGAGTGATTTGCGAGAACATCCGCCAAGGGTTTTGCATTTTGTTTGAATGTTTTTACAACACATCTGCTGTATAGTTAAATGGATCATGATATCTGCAATCCGATAACAATAATCAACCAAAGTACAATTGGATTACTATAAATTATAACTAGAAATATAAAAATTACAACTGAAACATGAAATTTTACAACTGGAAACAACTACATAAATGGAAAATGAAAATTTTTAATTGGAAACAACAAGGTTACTCATTAAGACTGGAACAAGAATAACTGGAATGGGTAACATCAATACCATTTGGATTGGAATGAGAAAATTACAGTTGTAATCACGCAAAAAACAACTGGAAACATCAAAAAATGAACTAAAAAATAACAAAGTTACTCATTAAGATTCGAACAAAAACAACTGGAATGAGAAACATCAATACCATTACGATTGGAATGAGAAAATGACGACTGTAATCACCCAAAAAATAACTGGAAACATCAAAAAATTAACTTGAAAGTGCATATTTGTATATTATACCTTCAAGTTGGATGCTACACGAAAGAGATCGCGATCCTACGATCCGGATCGCGATCCTGACAACATTGGTCGGAGCACTGCCTGCCAGAGAAAATCCGCGGGTTGACACAAATTGAATGTGAGAGAGCTAGCAGTTCGGCACGGGGGAAGAGAAGAAAACCCTAGTAATGGCCTCCTGGTGTTCAACCACAGTTCTCTAGCTCCTCACTTCCTCTAGTAATCCCTAGAAATGCGGCGTAGAGAAAGGAATGGGCAGAAGAGATGAAAAATTTGAGTTTGGGAGAAAAGAAAGTGGACCCCATGATCTTAAGGGCTATTTAAATTTGCACGGGAGAAAGGTGCATCACTGCGTACTGAAATTTTTTCCATATATGTAAGGCTACTTGTTGGTTGCTTTAATTGATGTAAAATAGATGCACAGGAAATAGAATGCACAAGTACAGTTACTTTTTTTTTTGGATGTCAGAAAACTGTAGCTACTTCCAGTTTTTTTTTTGCATCCGGGCCATGGATGCCAACGAGCATCCAAGGCCAATAACGTAGCATAGGGACCTGCAGTGCGCATGGACCTACAGCAGGCCTCACGCAGGCAGACTGAAAAATTAGGCCGCTGCTTCACACAAACTTGATATTCAGTTTTTTTAAAGCAACAAAAACATGATCCAGCTAAGGTGAGTTCAAATGTTGCGCACAATTTTTGTTGCAACTCAAAGTGATTGCCTCTATCCAAGTAGCGTATGGAGTGGACTTAACACAATATGCGTAACTCAGACAAGATTGATTAATGAAGAATGATTTGTAGTGCCCGTTTTGCTCAACTTTTTTGGCTTGGCAGGACACCATCCAACTACCACCGTTGCACCTTCCTCATTTAGTGAGGCGCATTGACCACTTCCTGGGCCGCGAGACGTGCAGTGTTGTTTTGCGCCCATTTCCTGCTCCGGAGACCTCCCCCGTCCTTTGCGAAAACTAAGCCAAACATAGTTATAAGGTAGACCAATAGTTTTTGGAATTTATTTTTTATTGAAATTTGTCAATGCGATTTGTTTCATTTCTCATTCTCGATTCAAACATGCTCATTTCCTTCATTCGTAGTAGTAGTAGACTAGTAGTAGACCTATCATATCCCACTCCTTTGGTTGTTTCTTTCATTCCTATCACTTTGAAATACAACTGAAAGATAATTAGTTTCTTTTCCTAATCATGTGTCTGCATGTTCTCATTTCTTATTCATTTCTATAGTGTGGTGCATGAAGTGTTAAATCTATTTTTGCAAATTATTTTTTAGAACTTGTGAGCCACCAACTTCTGTTTCTTAATGTAGTAGTTGGCTCGCCTGTTTGTTTCCAGTATATTTGTGTATGTTTTGTCAATATCTCAATCTTTTGATCAATGCCCCCTTTTGGGAGATTTAGGCTCTATTTGGGACCATTGTGACACTGAAAAAAAGATACATTATCACTATCGTCATTGTTTTGTAGGCGTTTGATTTCCAAGTGGGAAAAACTATTGTCAAAAGTATGATTTCTGGTCTTTTTGAAAAGCACCGAACCATCCTACATTTAGAGAAGCTAAAACTATATTTCGTGATTTTCTACTTCTCGTCATGTAGCTGCTATACATCGTCATTCTTGTTCTACTGCTCTTATTACCACTATTTTTTCCGACAATTCTAATCTCACAGTTAGTTTTCTGACAATTCTAAGTTTAATTGAGGGAAAAATATGTGTTCGCTGTTGAGGTCGCCATATTGCTGTGATCATCTTATGCCCTCCTTGCCAATACGATAAATTGTTCTTCCATATGGAGATTTATTTTAACTCTCTTTTCTTAGTAGTGTATCCTCAAGTATTTTTAATCTTTACCCCAACATCAGGCCATCTAAATGGCAATTTTTTTTTGGACCGGGCTCGGGTAGGAGATCATTTCGATCTCCTAATTGATCATGTGCAAAGAGGTGACGAAATAGAATTAGGAGATCAAAATGGTCTCCTTGGGAGATCAACATGATCTCATAAGATATTGAAACGATAGCCTACCTGGACAGAAATTTGGATCCCGAGCCCGGTTCCAAAAATTCTGCATCTAAAAGTCACTATCCTTTTTTGGTGATTCTCCATCTAACATAGAAGACTAGATTGACTTTAGTATCATGTACATGTAAGCTGGTAATTTAGGATCTGTTTGACAACCCAGCGTCGCTCCGTTCCGGCCGGAACGAGCCGTAGAAATCCTGCTTGGACAGATTTGCAAGCGCTCTTTGAAAACGCCCGGCGTGAAAGGGTAGCAGCCCGGCCGTTTTGGCGCTGGATTGCCAAGCACCAGTACGCCGTTCTCACCGGGCGTTGTCTCTCTCCTCGCCGGCGTGCCACCGGGACGGAGTGCCAAACAAACCCTTAGTTGTTAGGCTCTTCTACCCTCCTGCTTACCTTTGAATTTTTAGCGGGCTTGCCATTTTTTTGAGCTTTATTTCTTACATTTGATCTCTCTTCTGCTCAATTGTAGAACCTTTCCTTCAATTTTGCTCTGGTCATGGTGAACTGAATCTTTCATTCACTATGCATTTGCGTCATCTGCTTAATGAATCTTTGTTTGCTCCATATTTTATTTCGTTATTCAAAGTTAAACTCAAAAATGGACTTCAAGGATGAAGACAATACTTTATAACTATTGATAATTTTTGTTGGTTTTGTTGGACTACCATAAATGTGTCAATTTTTGTTGAAGGGCTACCATAAATGTGTCATTTTTTGCTGTGTAAATTTGTTGGCCTTGATTTCTTTTGGCTGGTTTGCACATTCATGGCTAGAACACTTTATAAATTTTGTAGGGTTCTGTGCCTTTCGAATCACATACTGTGTTATCTGTGCATTTTCACCGTTCGAAAGTAGGTCACAAACAAAATGACATGCGCTACAATGCTTGGAGACAGTTTCGCAAGCACTACTCTAAAGTAGTTTAGGGTCTCAACGACTTCAGGGAAGATTGGAAACCGCCACATAGAGTGGAAGTGATTGAATAGGACGACCATCTCTTCGTCATAGATAGTGTCAGCCTTTCTTCACCTTATGGTAACTACACCGTGTGGCGAGGGTCAAATGGGTACTGTGACAAAAAATTGTTGAACACTAGCTTTGAGATAGAAGGAATCTCAGGCCGAGAGGATATGAAAGTTATTGCACAGTCTACTCACTTAGACACCATCATCAGTAATCACTCCAACGGGCTTGTTTTCCTCTTGTAAGTAGGGTGCATGGTGTGCAGGAGGCACCTCCAATTTATAGGTTCCTCTTTGTCCTTAGCCTCAAAAACTGAAATGTCATCGGTTCAAGCTCGTGCGGTTATGCGTCCAGTGAAAGCCCCCTCCACAGTGTGTACCTGCAAAGCAAAACAGAGGATATCAAAATAAGTGTTTGCATCAACCTCATGCAACCACAACAGAATAGCATTCTCAGAACATTCCGAGCATGGGATAAAAGCACAGGCAGGACAACATATCAACAACAGAAAGATGGGCGCGTAATCGTCCACACCGAAGATTTATAAATAATCAATAAGTTTTACAAACATGCAAACCAACAAAGTGTTTCTAATCACGCATGACCACAATAATCTTGCGGAGGGGCGCTCTCCACACCTAGATGCATAAAGCGGTCGGCAAGGTCGGTGTAAGCTTTGTGAGCAACCGCTAGGCTGGCCTCTGTTCAGTTGCGCCCCGATGCTGCGTAGAGCCTGGACGTCTTTCCGCACCCCCATTTTGTAGGGGACGCTCGCCTCTTCCAAGAATTCCCTTGGTCTTGACCCAGAGGTCGCACCCTCTCACCAAGCTTTCTGCTTCGACAGAAATCTCGGAGGTAAATACTGGATAGACTTTTTTGCTTCAGCCTTTGTATGCTTAATTAATAAAAATATTAGTGTATTTGATGAAATTATGAAACTAATAAATTAGATATTGTGATAATTATGAAACTAATAAATTAGTCTAATTTCTTATTTTAATTAATTGGTTGTACACCTCTCTGGAAACTGCCCATTAAATGAATATTATCCGTTCTGTTAAAAAAAATCCTTCCTCTATGGAAGATGTTTTTGGGGGCGTTATTCGCATTCATGATCATGGTGTTTGCGAGCATCAAATCGTTGCTTCCTGTAAAAATAACATGATCAAAATACTATAGTGTTTTTATAACGCTACAATATCCCATGAAAACAGTTCTGTTGTAGGCTACCGGATCGTACAACTATTTAATCCCGCGCCTAAAAGATATTAAACCGCAACAACGGTGAAAGTAACTCACCTAAAAATTTCTCCTATTTGAAAAGCAACCTCAGATGGATTCTTTCTTTGATCCCAACGCCCCCCCCCCCCTCGTCTGTTCTTGTCTCCCTTTGTCATGGGTCGCTCGCCTTGCCCCAACTTCACCACGGACAACTCTGGGCTCTGGTGACACTGGTCCGTGCGGCCTTTGTTGGGATTAAGTGCTTCCAGTCATGGCTTTTGCTCCGTTTGTAGGAGATCCCTTGCTTGTTTTGAAGGAAGGCCGCCGTCGCCGCCGGTGGTTGCCGGTGGTGCGACCCCAAGCGGCGGCATCAACATTGTTGGTGCCGTTCTCGCTGTCCTCGCCTTGTTTTGTCCTCCCATGTGGAACCCTCGACGCATTCCCGGCTTTGGAGATCATAGCCGACTGTCTTGGAGGAGAGGATGTTTGCCGGTCTTAGGGGAGATGATGTGGTGCGGGCGCGCCGACGAAGACTTGCGGTGGTGCAGTGACTTTGACGGAGTTTCTCTTCGGCGGTGCGACGTGGTTTTTCAAGTCTTTATGACTTTTTGAATTTGGTGTGTTGTGAGTTAGGTTATTATTTTAGCTTTCAAGAACACAGATCAACACAATATTTATAGTGGTTCTTCAAGATATGTGTCCATATACTTTCCCTCCCACCTTTCTAACAGTGTGTTAGCTAAGGTAATCTTCACCAAATCTTTGCTCAAAGAGCTTACAACACAGATCCCTCAGGATCTCTCAGACTACAACCAAGTCCTACCTCAGGCCTAAGCCCTACACACTCAGAGTAGACTTTACTCCTACAGCTCAGTGATCCTCCAAATCACCAACCTCAGGCCTAATAAAAAGCCCTACAAATCAGGCTAGATTGAAAGCCCTACACTCAGAGAAGTTATCTCCTACCTCATGTCTGACTCAGATCCTATCTCAGGCACATGTCCTACCCACTCAGATTTACAGTTAAATCTTACCTCTCAGCCTTTATAGTATAGGCTTACAACTCAGATCAATTAAGATCCTACAAAATGAGTATAAGTTTGATGATATAAAACTCCAGAGAAATGATTCTCTGAGTCTGCCTTTTGGACTGAGTAAACTCAGCCCTAGCTTCTTCATAGCAACAAAAGAATGGATCTTCAAGAAATATCTGCTTGTGCTGAGAAGACAACTGCAGAGCATTGACTTTTCAAGCCTTTGTTGTTGTTGAGTTGATTGCAGTGGCCTTGAAGAACACCAACAACTTTGGGTTTGCTCTGCTTCCCCTTCAAACTCAAAAAAGAACTTTCTGATCTCGCTGTTGAAGAAAAGTTTAATCTTCAATGATTTATTTCTTAACAACCAACTCCTGTCTGTGGATCACAAACACACTGTGAGTATGAGTTCCTGGAAAAACTTCTTATAATTTCGTCTCAAGAAAGAAGATGACCAAAAAACTTCTTTTAATTTCTCGAAACTCTCCTTTTATCGATCTTCGTCGAACGCTCTTTGTGCAGTATGGACCTATCGAAAATGGCAACTGCAACCTGTCTTTTGCATTTATAGCTATACTAAAAGCATACGACACCTTTTGTCATCTAGCGCGCTATTCCCACAATATTTGAATTATTGATGACGTCAGCATGACTCAGAGCCTGTGGGCTTGATCTTTTTCAGACAACCTGCATAGGCGTTGAGTGAAGCCTCGTCACTCAACACAGAAACACTTGGCAGAATTCTGCATCTTGAGGCGTCGAGTGAACCCTTAACACTAAACGCTTTTGACATTTGCAGTCTAACGGTTAAAGCGCTGAGTGAACCTTCATCACTCAACGCTTCTGGACTTGATTGAATTTTCTCTGCATGAATGCGTTGAGTGCAGCTTGAACACTCAACGCTTCTGGACTTTGACTGCCTTCTTGGTGAGACGTCGAGTGACCTATCTTATCTCAACACTTCTACACTTACCTGAAATCCAGTTGAGTACGCGTTGAGTGAATTGTATTCACTCAACCTTCTGTCCTTAGGCAGATTTCTTGTCAGCAACACTGAGGCTTTGACTGTTTGAGGTTATGTCAATGCTTTTAGCCTCTTGGCGTTGAGTGAACTGTCTTCACTCAACGCTTTTGGACTTAGCCAGTTTTCTACTATGCCAACATCCTGTCTTGAGTCCAACTGTCATTGTGACTCTGACATCCTTTCAAATCAGTGCAACAAAATACAACTGCATACAATGAACTTTGAATATGTATTAGATACATTCATGTGTATATTATTGACTTGTGAGCCTTCTTCAAATCTAGGACATTGATCAATAAAATCAACAATCTCCCCTATTTGAAAAAGTCAGAACCCTAGTTAATGATGTACACTACCACATTATAGAAGATAAACATTCACAATATATAAGAATAGAAATTGATATACACACAAAGATATGATTATCATTTAAGATTATAGTCATAAATAGTTAGTATGCATATAACAAAATGTTCACATTCCTACATCCCTCAAGAAAAACAAAAAATCATTTCATGTTTCAGGTTCCTTGTATAACACCCCCATTCATCACATAACATATAATAGAAGGTCCGGCCGGGGCTCGACGCCATATACCACAGACAGACTAAGAAGTTACTAAATTGAAACCATAATCCAATATTTCGCATCCTAACACAGAGTGCATTCTAGCAGAAGTAATTTTAAAGGTTATAAATAGAACCCAGCGACAACGACTGTATAAATGTCCACTACCACAACTAGAAATGTAAATCATATATATAAATAAGATCTTGGACTTAAGGCCTTATAATGTTCAACTTGAATTAAAATGTGTTACATACTTCGGCACGCAGGCCAGCCACACATGAACGATAAAATAACACAAGTATTCGCTTTGACCTTCGAGGGCCAGCACAATATTTCTGGGCTCTAGCCCGCTACCTCCTGCTTTTATCAGCAGCACCTGCACGCAATATTCCACCGCACAGTGGCAAACAAAAGCAACAGTCAACATTAGCGGACCAAATTATAATGACCTCACCACTTACCCGGGGTGGCAGTGCTCCTTCCCTGCAGGCATTAGTATAACCACAACATGACAACAAGAATGTGCAACTAAGCACCATTCGCCATAGACGTTGGCACAAACGCCCAATGCCCCATGCTCTCAGACACACTCTTGGTGCACAAGACCTCAAGGGTCACACCGCTGTTCATAGACGGCCAACAACGTTTGAGCTTTTAGTCTCATAGGGCCACAACCAGAGACCACATCCCAAGCCTTCGGCAAAGTCATAACAATCTGCAGATCCACTGTATGACTCACTCCAAGACGGACGACAAGGGTTGGGTACAGTTCAGCCTTTTCCCATGCTCAATACATCAGGCTCGTCAGCCACGACACGGGTCGGCATCCCCTTTCCCATTTCCGTATTATTCATAACCCGGTTATGAACTTAGGCTAGCACTCACAGCCACCAAAGATGAGCAAATTAAGCTCACGCTCAATCAAAATATAGCCCACAATTCTCCCAGAGACAGACTTCACAAGCAATATCCCACAGGTCTCCCAGAGACAGGATTTGCAACCAAACATAGCTTACAGGAAGCTATCGCCGTCAGTAGCGCTACCGCGGCGCGGTAGGGGACATACTTTCGGTTCTTCCCCTTTTCGGGTGTTTTCCCGGAGACTTACCCCCAGTACTCTCAACAAAGTCATCTGCACACCCCGCGACTCCGAAATCTACACGATAACCACAAAGTCTTCTCCGGCATACAAAACATACAAACATCAACAATCCAGACCAACCTGTCTGGATGAGCTTCACACATCATGCCTATTCCGAACTTTGATTCCAGATCTAAATGCAAATTAACGGGGATACACGGATCTACCCGTCGGGAGAACTATATCCACGTGTTTGTGGAGCGTCTACCCCCTAATGCCAAAAGAAAGGACTTCACATTTCCAAGAAAGAGGATCGTTATGCTTGATGTACGCTTTGACGCCATGGGAGAAATCTAGAAGGTTGAAAACAACCGCTCCGGCTTTGCCTCCACAAATTTGAACTCGCTTTGCGAATCTGAGACCTGAAACACGAACGACGACAAGATCCCCATTTTTCCGGCGCTGCTACTCCTCCAAAAAACCAGGTCAAACTCTCCAATTCTAAAATAATGAAGAGGAAACGATTGAACAAGGCATATAAATAAAGCTACCGCCACACAGTAACTAGCTATCGCCGCGCGGTACCGCCTCGTTTCATGTGCAACCGCCCAGGCCCTCCAATCACAGGCCGACACGTGGCGACACCGATCCAGATTCGCTAACGCCGAGCGCTAGAACGCTAGTGCTTTGCGGTAGCTAGCGACTGTTACATCACGACCGCCCATGCTACCGCCACGCGATAGCAACTACCGTCGCGCGGTAGTTACCCAAGCACTTTGACAAATGAATTGATAAGCTACCGCTTGCAGTAACCCTACCGCTGGACGTTAACTTCCCGGGAGCTCAGACAATAAAATGGCTACCGCCACGCGATAGAAACGTACCATCGCACGGTAGACTAGGCGTTGAGTCACCTCGTCTCACTCAACACTCTCAACACTGTCGATGTAAACAATGGAGCTACCGCCGCGCGGTACCTAGCTACCGTCGGGCGATAGACTCCAGAACACCATGTCCCGCCTTAGGAAAAATTGGGGCATTATAAATCTCCCCCACTTAAAGAATTTCGTCCCGAAATTAAGTCATGCAGGAAATTACATAATTTGATCAACATTAACTATGTACCTCAATCAGATAACTCGGGGAACTCCGACTTCATGGTTTGCTCCCTCTCCCATGAAAGCTCCTCTCGGCCACAGTTGTCCCACCAGACCTGGACCATCCTGATCTCTTTACTACGAAGTCGCTTGACATCCACATCCTCAATGCGAATGAGTTTGACCTTCGTTGTCAACCCACCATCCACCGGTACTTGATCTACAGTGATCACTAGCGTAGGCTCTTGCACCGCCTTCCGCAACACCGATATGTGGAATACGTCATGTAGACCACTCAATTCCGTTGAAAGCTTCAACTGGTAAGCCGCTTCACCAATGCTCTCCAGCACCTCAAACGACACACGATATCTTGGACTTAGCTTTTTCAGTCGACGAATTCTCAACATGCCCTTGAACGGTTTGATCTTCAAATATACCCAAACGCCCACGGTGAATTTGACGTTTCTATGCTTGGCGTCATAGTACTTAGCTTGCCTATCTTGTGCAATCAGCAATCACTCCCGAATTGTATGCATAACCGAAGTCGCATATTCGACGTCCTTCCACTTGTACAACTTGGACTCGCCAGTCTTTAACCATGACAACGAGGTACGACACTTCCTATCATAAATGGCCTCAAAGGGCACCATTTGAATACTCTCCTAGTAGCTGTTGTTGTACGCAAACTCAATCATATATAGGTGATCCTACCACCTTTTTCTGAAATCCAAGGCACACATGCGTAGCATGTCCTTCATTGTCCTGTTGACTCTCTCGGTCTGACCATCCGTCTGTTGATGAAAGGTCGTGCTGAGCTTCAGATTTGTCCGCAGCAGTTGATGCACCAACCTTCAATCGTTAGGCGTGAACCACCCATCCCGGTCACTCACAATGCTATGGGGCACACAGTGCAGACGAACAATATTCTCCACATACAGCTTTGCTAGCCTATCCACTAAATCGTCCTTCCTATTCGGGATGAACTGCGACACTTTCGTCAAACGATCTACGATCACCCAGATGTCGTCATTTCTCTTCTGCTATCACGACAAACCGTGCACGAAATTCATGGATATATCGTCGAACTTCCATTCCGATATAGACAAAGACTTCAATAATCCTTCAGACTTTTGACAATCACTAGAGCACACGTTTGACACTTGGCCACAAACAACACTACATCCTTTTTCAGTCCGGGTCACCAGAACAGCTTTTTCATGTCTTTATACATTTTTGTGCTCCCTAGGTGGATTGAGTACTTTTTGTAATGAGGCTCATACATCAACTCCTCCCATATTTTACCCACTTTTGGGACGCATAAACGACTGTCCTTCCACAACATCCCATTATCAACCTTAAACTGAGCATTAAACCCATCGAAGGCCTCAGCCATGAGCCTCTTCATGCCGTCATCCAAATCCAAAGCTTGCCGAATCCGATCGGCGAGGTCATATTGTACCTCAATCCAACTCAAACGTGCTTTACCACTCGATCTCCTATCAACACAAGAGATCTCTAAGGCTTCCAAGTCTCGAATGAGACGCTCATCATGCATCACCAACCAATTGGCCTGCGCGGGAGCTCTGCGACTTAAGGCATCCGCAACCGCATTACCTTTGCCAGAAACATAGTGTATCTTGAAGGTGTAGTCCCCAAGGAACTCCATACACCTTCGCTGATGCATATTTAAGTCCTTCTGGTCCAATAAGTACTTCAAGCTCTTATGATCAATGTAAATGACAGCCTTCACACCGTAAAAATAGTGCCTCTAGAGCTTCAACGCGAATATCACGGCCGCGAACTCCAAATCATGGACCAGATAATTCCTCTCGTGCACCTACAGCTGGTGCGAAGCATAAGCTATTACTCTCCCATGCTCTAACAAAACACAGACTAAGCCGCTTCCTGAAGCGTCACTATAGATCTCCAAGCCTTCTACCCCACAAGGCGAGCAAAGGATAGACACCGTGGTCATACGACTTTTCAGTTCTTCGAAAGCTTGAGAACACGTTGGCAACCAAACAAATTTCTGATCCTTCCTCGTCATGATCGTGAGAGGTAACGCTATCCATGAGAAGTTCTCCACGAAGCGCCTGTAGTAGCCGGCAAGCCCCAGAAAACTCTAGTCTTCCGCTACAGAAGACAACACATGCCACTTCTGAATAGCTGCAACCTTTGTCGGATCCACCGCGATACCCTCACTATTGACAATATGACCAAGAAACGCTATAGAAGATAGCTAAAACTCACACTTAGAGAACTTGGCGTACAATTGATTACTTCTCAAGGTCTCTAGAACAATATGCAAGTGCTCTGCATGATCATCCTCAGATTAGGAGTACACCAGGATATCATCGATGAACACAATCACGAACCGATCCAAATACTCCTTGAATGTCCTGTTCATTAGATCCATAAACACTGATGACACATTCGTCAGCCCGATAGGCATGACCGTGAACTCGTAATGCCCATATCGAGTACTAAACGCCATCTTGAGAATATCACTTTCCCTAATACTCAGCTGAAAATATCCAGACTTCAAGTCCAGCTTCGAATACACAATCGATCCAACTAGCTGATCGAATAAATTATCGATCCTCGGAATCAGGTACTTGTTCTTCTCTGTTAGCCTTTTGAGTTCCCGATAATCGATAAACAGTCGCGGACTTCCATCCTTCATCTTCTTCACGAAGAGGACCGAGGCACTCCAAGGTGACGAACTTGGACGCACAAACCCCTGCTCTATCAATTCCTGAAGCTGCGCCTTCAACTCTGCCATCTCTCTCGGTGCTAAGCGGTTAGGAGACCGTGACACCGGCTTGGCACTAGGAACCAACTCAATGGTGAACTCGATCTCTCTCTGAGGTGGGGCTCTAGGGAAATTTTCGGGAAAGACGTCGGCAAACTCCGACACCACCAAAACACCGACCAACCCAGGCTTGGGATTTTTAGTCTCTAGTAGAGTTAATAACAACTCTGCCCCCCTCAAGAACTGCCAACTTAGTCTCGTGTTCGGTGTTTTGCCATAGTGTGACCCCTTAGGGTTGTAGCCAACCCATGCATGCTGCTCCGAGAGTTAGTGTTGGGTACATTGGTCAAATGTACCTGATTTGAAGAAGCCTCACCTAACTCAATGATATACATCAGAATGTATTTGATGTTTGTTTGAGTTACTTGTGCAGGTTAGATATACACTGGACTGGAGCTGAAAATTTCTAAGTCCATGTGTCGACACCCAGAGGCAAAGTGTCGACACTTGAGAAAGCTTGTGTCGACACCCAGACATGCAGTGTCGACACTTGGAGTCATTGTGTCGACACCTGGGAAGAAGAGTCGACACCAGTCAGAAAGTGTCGACACTTGGAGCTGTGTCGACACTCAGTGTAGAAGAATGCAGAAAAGCTGTGTCGACACTTAGCAGAAGTGTCGACACCCAGAAGAGCTGTGTCTACACCAGAAAGTGTCGACACTTGAAGTGAGTGTCGACACTCAGCAAAAGTCTACAGATTCTAAGTACAAGTGTCGACACTCAACACAGTGTGTCGACACTATGCAGAAGACTCAGCACTGGAAGAAAGTGTCGACACTCAACGCAATGTGTCGACACTTAGCTAAAGACTCAGTATTTGAAGAATGTGTCGACACTCAGCACAATGTGTCGACACAAAATCAGAAGAGTCAACACTTGAAGAAAGTGTCGACACTCAGCACAATGTGTCGACACTTAGTTGAAGACTCTACACTTGAAGAAAGTGTCGACACAAGGAGCTGTGTCGACACTTAGCAAAGAACAGAAAATTTGTAAAATATTCTAAGTATAAGTGTCGACACTAAGGGAATGTGTCGACACTCAGCTGAAGAATCAAGAATGAAGACTTGTGTCGACACCAAGAATCAGTGTCGACACTTGACAGTTTCAACACATGAAGATGTGTCGACACAAAGGAGATGTGTCGACACTTAGAAGAATACAGATAAAGAATGAAGTATAAGTACTTGTGTCGACACTCAATTTCAGTGTCGACACATGCAGAAGAAACTGTGTCGAGACATACAAGGAATTGTGTCGACACCTTGTAGACTTGTGTCGACACTTACACAACATGTGTCGACACTTGGTCTATAAGTGTCGACACTTAAGAACAGAAAGTCTCGACACTAACTGACAGTTAGAGGAATTTCAAGAAGTGACTGGTTGACAAGACAGCTGCCGATCCAGCCGGTCTACATCAACTGTCAGAGAAGTCAGAAGTCTGTTATAAACCGGATCAGCCGGTTACCATGAAGGAAGCCTATAAATAGGCACCCATAGTTTACAGAAAGATATATAGAAGGTTGTTCATTATCATTACATGTTGTGAGAATAACTGAAGGGGTTGATCAGATTAAATCAAGAAGTGATACATAGAGGATCAACACAAGAAGATCAGGCAGTCCAACTGCAGATCTAAGTAGTTGGAGAGAGAGAGCTCCAACCAAGGATTCAGTCTTTGGAACTAAGGCTGAGAAGAACAATTCAGAGTCATCTGGGTTTCAAGAAGCAGAGATCAAGGATCAACTGCAGAAGATTCAGACTAATTCAGTTCTACTCAAGAAGCTTTGAAGAAAGCTAAGTCAGTTTGGATCAAGCTGAGTTCTTCCAAGAACTCTTCAAGAAACTCTCAACTCCTCTCATCCTTTCTGAGTTGTAGAGTTAGCATTTGTAATTTCTATTTTAAATTTGTAAGATCCATTGGATCTGAGTGATTGTAAGCCTATTTTATAAAGGCTGAGGGTAGGGCTTGGTGCCTGAGTGTAGGAGTTGAAGAACTCTGAGTGTAGGCCTTTAATTGGCTGAGTGTAGGCCTGGGTGGCTGAGTGTAGGCCTTTTGGCTGAGTGTAAGGCTTTGGGCCTGAGGTAGGAACCTTGTTGGGTTCTGAGCTAGTGGAGAAGTTTGGCCGAATCTAGTATACTGCTAGATAGGCGAAGGGGGAAGTGGATGTACCCAAAGATTGGGGAACCACTATAAAATTAGTGTGTCTGCTGTACTGTGAATGTACTGTGTTGAGAATTGCTGTGTGCTGTGATAACTTATTCAGAAATCTGTGTTATAAACTGTTGACTGTCAAACAAAAGTTTGAAAAGGATTAGGTCACCTATTCACCCCCCCCCCTCTAGGTGTTTAGGTACCATATCTTTCAAGTGGTATCAGAGCGAGGTTCCTCAAAATCAGGACTAACTGTCTGAGGAGATCCAGTTTGGCAGATAAAGATTGAGTCTGAACACAGTTTCAAGAAAATCAAGAAACATGGGGTCTTCAGAGAATCATAAGGAGTTGGGTTCAATGAAACTACCTATATGCAGAAAAGAGATCTTTGGGATCTGGAAAGAGAGGGTTAGGCTTTTTATGGAAGCCTCTGACCCTAGGATATACATCACAGTCAAAGAAGGGCCATATGTGCCCATGAAGATTTCAGTATTGGATGCAAATCAGAGGACTCCAAAGGATTTCTCTGAAATGACCAAGGATGAGATTGTCCTAGCAACCATGGACAAAAGAGCACAGAATATAATAGTTAGTGCAATTGATGATGCCACCTTCCAGAACCTTATTCACTGTAAAACTGCAAAAGAAATGTGGGATACCCTCATTGTCTACATGGAAGGTTCTGAAGAAGTAAGGCAAGATAGGAAGTCCTTGCTTAATCAAGAATATGAGAGTTTTAGGCAAGGAAGAGGGGATAGCATCACTGAATGCTACAAGAAATTTTATAGAATTGTAAATGAACTCATGTCATATGGAAGAGAGTTCACAAACTATGAGTTGAATGATAAATTCTTAAGGTCCCTCACCAAAGACTGGGACACCAAGATCTGTGCCATCAGAGAAATGGCAAAGTTGGGAGAAATTCCTCCTCCCACACTTTTTGGCAAGTTGTTATCTTATGAGATGCAATTGTCAGTGAGAAAAGAAGAAGAAAAGTCAACAAGGACTGAATACAGAGAAAAGACTGTTGCCTTTAAGTCAGATGTACCCAGAAAGAGCAGGACCAAGTCATCAACTCCTCCTCCTGAGGTAGTTGAATCAGAATCTGAAGAGTCAGAAAGTACAAAATCTACAAGCAGTGAAAGTGATGAAGACTTTGCTGCATTCACCAGACATTTTCAGAAGTTCCTTAAGAAGAAACAGTGGAGGTCTAGACCTTCATCTTCCAAAGGGAAAGAGGTTCAGTATCAGGAAAGAAGCCTTCAAAGAAGGACAAGAAAAGGACCAAGACTAGTAAGGCAACTGGATCCAAGATAATTTGTTACTGCTGCAATAGACAGGGCCATGTTATTGCAGACTGCCCTGAAAGAAGGAAGGAATCCAGTGACAAAAAGAAAACTCACTTCAAAGGAAAGAAGGAAAAGTCCTTTGTTGCAAAGAATGAGAAGACTCTTTCAGATATGTCTTCTTCAGACACTGAGACAGATGCTGAAGCCTATATTGGGCTATTTGCTGAGGAAGAAGAAGAGTTTATGCAGATCATGGAATCTATCTATGAGCAAGAAGACTGTCAAAGCCAAGGACTGATGGCTTTGACTGAAAGTACCAAAAACCTGGAGCAGCCAGGACCCAGTCAGGTACAAGGTCTAACTCAAAGTTCTGATTCCAGTTCTAGTTCAGAGTCAGATTATTCTTCATCAAGTGATGAGAATATATCTGAGTCTGAGGGAGATATTCATCAACTCCTAGATGAATATCAAGTACTATTGCAAGCCTATAAGAAAAGCAAGACCCTAGCCAAAAATTTGGCCAAGGAAATTGCTGATCTCAAGGCAGCTGCAATAGATTATGAGAAGAATTATGATCAAAAACTGAATGAAGTGGCCAGGCTGAAACACATTACTGTGATTCAGATGGGTACTATTGCATTTAAGAATGATCAAATTAAGAAACTGGAGATTAATCTTCAGAAGGAGAAAGAGCTAGCAGCTAGGTATTCAAAACCTAAATCAGTGCTACCCTTGATTGATGATTTTGTTCATCATAAAGGAAAGACTGGACTGGGTTTTGTTAATCCAGCTAGGACTGTTCAGGATCAGTCCAAGTCCAAGGGCAAAGCCCCAACATTCAACAAGACTGCTGTAGTTAAGACAGCTAAGTCAGAACCTAAGCAAAGGTACAACAAATTTGAATGTTGGTGCTGTGGCAAGGTTGGCCACTTTGCTTTGGATTGTTGGCACAATGCCAGTGCCAAGTTGAGTAGCAAGTTACCTGTTGGAAAGACAGCAGGTAGCTATGTCAATTTGCAAACTAACAATCACCAAGGACCCAAGTTTACTTTGGGTTCTAAGGTTCATTAATTTGTTTTGCAGGAGAATCCAAGTGGCCATACCCCTACATGGTACTTGGATAGTGGATGTTCCAGACACATGACTGGAACTAGGGGACTACTGAAGGACTACATCCCTATCAAAAATGGTCCAAAGGTGACCTTTGGTGGTTCTGAAAAAGGAATCATCAAAGGGTTTGGTAACATTTCTTCTAACCTTGTTACCATTACTCAAGTGGCTTATGTTAAAGGTTTGAAACATAACCTCATTAGTATAAGTCAATTAAGTGATGTAGGGTATGACATCTCATTTGTTAAAAATGGTTGTCATATCAAGAGGTCAAGTGATCAAAAGATCATTTTGACAGGTTATAGGAAGAGAAATGTCTATTGTTTAGACATTATGGTTGAGAACAATAGTTCTCCAGTTTGTCTTGTAGCTGATGAGACAGTCTCTCAATGTGTCAAGTGGCACAAGAGGCTTGCTCATCTTAATTACAAGACTATTGGCAAACTCTTTAGTAAAGAGTTAGTGAGGAATGGTCCTCAAGTTAAGTGTGTCAAAGATGGCATTTGCTCAGCTTGTCAAAAGGGCAAGCAGACTAAATCCACCTTTAGAAGCATTGACAACAAGGATGCTGTGAGGTGTTTATACCTCTTGCATATGGATCTATTTGGTCCAATGCCAGTTCACAGCTTAGGTAGGAAGGTCTACACCTTTGTAGTTGTTGATGACTACTCAAGGTTTTCCTGGGTGTTCTTCTTAAAGCAGAAATCTGAAACACCTAGTGTCTTCCACAGTTTTGTTAAGCAAATTCAGAATGAATTGAACTGTACAGTGGTCAAAATTAGAAGTGACCATGGTACAGAGTTTCAATCTGAAAGCATGACAAAATTATGTGAAGACTATGGGATATTTCAAGAATTCTCTTCACCTAGAACACCTCAGCAAAATGGCATTGCTGAAAGGAAAAATAGAACCTTGATTGAGGCTGGTAGAACTCTATTAAGTGATTCATCACTGCCAGAATATTTCTGGGCTGAAGCAGTAAACACTGCATGCCATGTGATAAATAGGGCTACCATCACTAAAAGGTTAAACAAGACCCCTTATGAAGTAGTGAAAGGCAGGAAACCAAATCTATCCTATTTCAGGATTTTTGGTTGTAAATGCTTCATACTTAACAATGGGAAGACTTACTTAACTAAGTTTGCTGCCAAATCCCAAGAGGGAGTGTTTGTTGGGTACAGCAGTAATAGTAAGTCTTATAGAGTCTACAACTTGACTACACAAGTTGTAGAGGAGTCTGTGCATGTAGTTTTTGATGAGTCACAACTAATTAACAATGAGTTGTCTAGTAGTGTGTGCAGCCCCTCAGGTCTTTCTAAGAAGATGGACAAGCTAACCATGGAAGATGTACCTGCTGCAAGACAGCAAGTAGAAGAAGATGGCTTATGTCCAGGGGGAGAACTACATGTACCAGAAGCTGAAGAAGTACAAGGAACTCAGCATAATGAAGATGCTGAAGAAGTACAACCAGAAGTAAGGATGCCTCCAGCCAACAGGCATCTAAGAGATCATCCAGTGGAGCTGATCATTGGAGATCCAAGACAAGGTGTTCAGACAAGGAGCAGAAATCAGAATGCTGCAGTATATTCAAGTTTTCTGTCTCAAATAGAACCAAAGAAATTTGAAGAAGCAATACAAGATCCACAGTGGACTGAAGCTATGCAAGGAAGAGCTAAACCAGTTCAAGAGGTGCAAGGTTTGGGACTTAGTTCCTAAGCCTAAAGATCACAATGTGATAGGAACAAAATGGATCTACAGAAACAAGTTAGATGAACAAGGAGTCATCATTAAAAATAAGGCAAGATTGGTTGCAAAAGGATATAGGCAAGAAGAAGGTATTGATTTTGATCAAACCTTTGCTCCAGTAGCCAGACTGGAAGCCATCAGGATGTTCTTGGCCTATGCAACCTACCAAGGATTCAAAGTATACCAAATGGATGTGAAGTCAGCATTCCTTAATGGTAATTTAAAAGAAGAAGTATATGTGGAGCAGCCTTCAGGTTTTGTTGATCCTACTCTTCCACATTATGTCTATAGACTTAGGAAAGCATTGTATGGGTTAAAGCAAGCTCCTAGAGCTTGGTATGAAACCCTATCTAGTTTCCTCATTGAGAACAAGTTCACAAGGGGGAAAATAGATAAGACTCTATTCCTTAGGGAATCTAGAGGCAAAGTAATACTTGTCCAAATATATGTAGATGACATTATATTTGGGTCTACTGAAAGTAGCCTTTGCAAAAAGTTTGCAAAGCTTATGCAGAGTCAATTTGAAATGAGTAGTATGGGAGAGCTGAAGTTTTTCTTGGGTCTCCAAGTTAAACAGACTGAAAGTGGATTATCCATATGTCAGTCTAAGTTCACCCTAGAACTCATAAGGAAATATGGTATGGATTCCTCCAGTACCATGAAGACTCCTATGGGGTCAAGTATGTCTCTAAGCAAGGATGATGCAGGGAAACCTGTGGATGAAACCTTGTATAGAGGGATAGTTGGCTCCCTACTTTACTTGACTGCAAGTAGACCTGACATTATGTATGCTACATGTGTTTGTGCCAGGTATCAAGCCTGCCCTAAAGAGTCTCACTTGACTGCAGTCAAGAGAATCTTGAGATATCTAAAGGGCACACCTTATCTAGGCCTCTGGTACCCTAGGAATGGAGATTTTGATCTAACAGGTTATTCAGATGCAGACTTTGCAGGATGCAAAGAAGATAGAAAGAGCACTACTGGATCCTGTCAATTCCTAGGTGGAAGACTCATTTCATGGAGTAGTAAGAAGCAAACCAGTGTGGCCATCTCCACAGCTGAGTCAGAATATGTAGCTGCAGGAAGTTGCTGTGCTCAACTTCTGTGGATTCAACATCAGCTAGAAGACTATGGATGTCAGGTAAGTAGAACTCCACTTTATTGTGATTCTACTAGTGCTATTTCCATAGCTAATAATCCTGTATCACATAGTAGAACTAAACATATTGAGATTAAATATCACTTTCTTAGGGAGCATGTAGAAAGAAATGATATTGCACTTGAATATGTTAAAACAGATAATCAGATAGCTGATATGTTCACTAAGCCCTTAGAAGAAGCTAAGTTTAATAGGTTCAAAATTGAACTAGGTATGATAAACTTAGACTAAGTATACAGAACAAAAATTGGCTAAGTAAAAAGGTGTCGACACATAGACAAGTCTATGTCGACACAGAATAGTAAGTGTCGACACTTCAGGAAAATGGTGTCGACACATCTAGGAAGTTAGTGTCGACACTTCAGAATGTTAGTGTCGACACATGTCGAGTAGGTGTCGACACATCCAATAAAGTGTCGACACTTAAGTTTTACTCAGAATTTTTCTAAGTAAAGTCTCGACACATGTCGAGTATAGTGGTGTCGACACTTAACCAAGTGTCGACACATAAAATCTGTTGACTAAATTTGTGTCGACACATGAGTGTCGAGACATTATAAGTCAGTGTCGACACTTATTGACAGTGTCGACACATCATTAGAAATTCATCCCGCCTGTTCGTCTTCAAACAAGAAAGGTATAAATAGGGTTCTGTTTGTTTGTCGACACGCTTTCAAAGTTTCGAGACCTAAACTCTTGTGTCGACATTTCTCTCATCTCAAGACTAAATCTTCAAACCCTAATGGCTCCCAAGCTGGAAGAGAACGTCAACGAGGGCTATGAGCTCGTGCGAGGCGCATTTCGACGACAGCGATCAGGAATTCAAATCAGTGATAACCCTAATTGCCAATTCAGGATTGGAGTTCTTGGTTTCAGAACCAACGAAAATCTGGAAGAAGGAAGTCATTGAATTCCTTTCTGGCGCGTCCATAGATGACTCAGGCTTCAGGATTAAGTCCAGGGTGCATGGCACCAAAGTCAAACTATCCCCCAAGTCTTTAAGAAAGGTACTTCAGCTACCTAAGATTCAAGAAGAAGAGGAGGTAACTGCTTCCAAGACCAGGGAAGCTCTTACTTGGTGTGGCCTGGATCCAAAGATGAAGGTGGGATCAGTCTTCAACAGGAAGGGGATGAACAATCAAGGCAAGTTCTTGTCTGAAGTAGTGGGCAAGGTAATCCTGAGCAAACCAGGAGGGCATGACAGGGTGTCTGCCTCCATGTTTGAAATCATGACCAGGATCATCTTCACTCTGAAGACAGATTGGTCAATGGTGGTTTATGAGAAAGTAAAAGAAAGCCTGAAGAAGCCCAATCTGGGCAGGATAATAAGTCTCTACCTGGCTGGATCAATTCCAGAGGTAATGAGCTCTGCTGCAGGATCTAAGATAAATCATATGAGGAGAATGGACTCAAGGATATTCTCTCGATGGGAAAGGGTGCTGGTGTCAAAGGACTTGGCCACCCCTGAGAAACAAGCTTCTAAGAGAGACTCTCCTCCCAGGAAGAAGAGGAAGACTGCTGCTGTGCCTCAAGAGTCCTCAAGCAGCTCAGGCAGTGAAGAACATGTGGTCTTCACTCCTGAAAGTCCAGTAGATGTGGCTGCAGAAAAGTCACCTGCTCCTCAGGAGCCAGCTGATATCCAGGGGGAGCCTCCAGCTGTAGAACATCCATCTACACTGGATAGTGAGCAAGCCTACTCTATCATTCAAGAGGTACTTTCTGACCTTAATACATTAGATTTTTCTGTAATAGATTCTGATTGTCTGATGTCCATCAGCAAAATCAGCCAGCAAGTACAAGAACCAGATGTTGTTCTTCCAGACACATCTGTTGTACAAGATATCCTGATAAAGTGGTTGCTGAACCAAGTACATCTCCTGCCCAGTCTCCAGCAGAATATACCATGGAAGATCTATTTTTGAACTTGGATCAAGAAGATTTTGATATGGAAAAGAATGCTGCTGATACAGTAAAGAATGCTGCTGCTGAGGGGGAGAACATTGAAGTTGTGGAAGAGCCTATAAGGCTAGATACTGAGAAGGCACAAGATGTGCATACTGAAAAACAATCCAGCCCTAAGGATAGGGTGGATATAGCAAGTACATCTGAATCTGAAGATGATGAAGCTGAGCAAGCTCAGAAAAAGAAGTTCTTTGTATTCAAGAGAAGGAGCCAGAGCTATAAGAAGGCTCTACAAACAGTTGCTCAACATTCCTTAGTTCAACAAGCTCCATCCACTGATTACAGTGCTCTATTGCTTGCCTTGCAAATCAAGATGGATGAACAAAGGAAGGCTTTGGAAACTTATGTTGATGAAGGACACAAAGCTCTACAATCTGATCTGGGCCAGGAAATCAAGTCAATAAGGTTTGAAATGAACCTTAATAAAACAGAGATGACTGATTGTTTTACCAAAGGTGCTCATGCAGTGGTCTATCTGGCTAAACATCAAGAAACTATAAAGAGAAAGTGGATGATATAGCACTCAAGCAAGGCTATGTGCTGGAGAATCAGTTAAGGATGAATGATAATCTCTGACTGCATCTCACAATGCAATAGTCACTGAACTCAAGAATAAGTCAAGATGAACCTTCAACTTCCACTGCTGCTGCCAAAGCTGATTTTGATAAGATATTTCAAGCAGAGATTGCTGCTGTACAGACTGCAATAAAAGACTCACAGAAGGTCATATCAGAACAGCTTACAAAGCTTAGACCTTTCTTTAAAGAGGGCATAAGGTATTTGGATAGCCAAATTAGATTCCAGAAAGATGATGTGAGAGATCATGTGGCTCAAGAAGTCATAAAGGGGGAGAGAGTGTTAGTCAAGGCCAGTTCTGAGCATGCAAAATGGATTTCAAATTCTATCAGGGCTACACTTGGATATCCTCCCCTGTGTGATGACAATGAAGTGGCTGAATCTGGTATTCAAGGAACATATCTTGGAGGTGAGCAACAAGCAGTGGCTGATGTAATCTATCCACCTCCAGACTTTGAAATGATTCATGCAGATATAAGCACTATGTATAGTCCACTTGCTGGCAAGCCAAATGTTATTTTGGAAAAGGTTGTTCAACCTATCACAGCTGCAATGCAAGAGGCTTTGGACAAGGAAGAAGAAACTAGGCTGTCAAAGAAGAAGTTTAGGGAAATTGCTGAGCAAAAGCCAGATTTTGAACAATGGAGCCCTACTTCTAGGAACATAATTCTCACAGCCTGGAAAGCAGCCAAGGACAATGCCCATGAGAGGAACAAGTGGTTCTCAGAGGCTGAATGGAGAAAGCATGAAAGTAGGCAAGAAGCAATTGTCCAATTTAGAAGGAAGGCTAAGTTAGGAAAGCTACCTCCAACAGCTGTGGAGCCTAGCAAGTACTTTCCTAAGCCCTATCATTATTTTGAAAGACAAAAGATCAAGGCTGAAGAACAGAAGAAGAAGGACTCTAAAGGGAAGAAGACTGCTGAAGCTGAGCCTGCTGCTGCTGCTGCTGTGAAAGCTCAAGTTAAAGCTGGAAAAGGCATTGTTATTAAAGAACCTGATCAGCACTAGATTAGGAATTAACTTGATGCTTGTTGTAATCTGTTAAGTGAAAAACATTGTAATACTTCATTGAAAATGTATAAGAAACATTATTGGAACAGTATATGATAAATATAGTATGAATGTTCTGAAATATGTGTGGTTTCTTAATTGTTCTGCAATGTTTAATAAGTATACATGTGTGCTTTATTACATGTTCAAGTTTACCCTGTTGTCATTTATATGTTTTACATCATTTTGTAATTTTTAATTATGAGTGGTGTATATCATTGACTAAGGGTTATGACTTCTCCAAATAGGGGGAGATTGTTGGGTACATTGGTCAAATGTACCTGATTTGAAGAAGCCTCACCTAACTCAATGATATACATCAGAATGTATTTGATGTTTGTTTGAGTTACTTGTGCAGGTTAGATATACACTGGACTGAAGCTGAAAATTTCTAAGTCCATGTGTCGACACCCAGAGGCAAAGTGTCGACACTTGAGAAAGCTTGTGTCGACACCCAGACATGCAGTGTCGACACTTGGAGTCATTGTGTCGACACCTGGGAAGAAGAGTCGACACCAGTCAGAAAGTGTCGACACTTGGAGCTGTGTCGACACTCAGTGTAGAAGAATGCAGAAAAGCTGTGTCGACACTTAGCAGAAGTGTCGACACCCAGAAGAGCTGTGTCTACACCAGAAAGTGTCGACACTTGAAGTGAGTGTCGACACTCAGCAAAAGTCTACAGATTCTAAGTACAAGTGTCGACACTCAACACAGTGTGTCGACACTATGCAGAAGACTCAGCACTGGAAGAAAGTGTCGACACTCAACACAATGTGTCGACACTTAGCTAAAGACTCAGTATTTGAAGAATGTGTCGACACTCAGCACAATGTGTCGACACAAATCAGAAGAGTCAACACTTGAAGAAAGTGTCGACACTCAGCACAATGTGTCGACACTTAGTTGAAGACTCTACACTTGAAGAAAGTGTCGACACAAGGAGCTGTGTCGACACTTAGCAAAGAACAGAAAATTTGTAAAATATTCTAAGTATAAGTGTCGACACTAAGGGAATGTGTCGACACTCAGCTGAAGAATCAAGAATGAAGACTTGTGTCGACACCAAGAATCAGTGTCGACACTTGACAGTTTCAACACATGAAGATGTGTCGACACAAAGGAGATGTGTCGACACTTAGAAGAATACAGATAAAGAATGAAGTACAAGTACTTGTGTCGACACTCAATTTCAGTGTCGACACATGCAGAAGAAACTGTGTCGAGACATACAAGGAATTGTGTCGACACCTTGTAGACTTGTGTCGACACTTACACAACATGTGTCGACACTTGGTCTATAAGTGTCGACACTTAAGAACAGAAAGTCTCGACACTAACTGACAGTTAGAGAATTTCAAGAAGTGACTGGTTGACATGACAGCTGCCGATCCAGCCGGTCTACATCAACTGTCAGAGAAGTCAAAAGTCTGTTATAAACCGGATCAGCCGGTTACCATGAAGGAAGCCTATAAATAGGCACCCATAGTTTACAGAAAGATATATAGAAGGTTGTTCATTATCATTACATGTTGTGAGAATAACTGAAGGGGTTGATCAGATTAAATCAAGAAGTGATACATAGAGGATCAACACAAGAAGATCAGGCAGTCCAACTGCAGATCTAAGTAGTTGGAGAGAGAGAGCTCCAACCAAGGATTCAGTCTTTGGAACTAAGGCTGAGAAGAACAATTCAGAGTCATCTGGATTTCAAGAAGCAGAGATCAAGGATCAACTGCAGAAGATTCAGACTAATTCAGTTCTACTCAAGAAGCTTTGAAGAAAGCTAAGTCAGTTTGGATCAAGCTGAGTTCTTCCAAGAACTCTTCAAGAAACTCTCAACTCCTCTCATCCTTTCTGAGTTGTAGAGTTAGCATTTGTAATTTCTATTTAAACTTGTAAGATCCATTGGATCTGAGTGATTGTAAGCCTATTTTATAAAGGCTGAGGGTAGGGCTTGGTGCCTGAGTGTAGGAGTTGAAGAACTCTGAGTGTAGGCCTTTAATTGGCTGAGTGTAGGCCTGGGTGGCTGAGTGTAGGCCTTTTGGCTGAGTGTAAGGCTTTGGGCCTGAGGTAGGAACCTTGTTGGGTTCTGAGCTAGTGGAGAAGTTTGGCCGAATCTAGTACACTGCTAGATAGGCGAAGGGGGAAGTGGATGTACCCAAAGATTGGGGAACCACTATAAAATTAGTGTGTCTGCTGTACTGTGAATGTACTGTGTTGAGAATTGCTGTGTGCTGTGATAACTTATTCAGAAATCTGTGTTATAAACTGTTGACTGCCAAACAAAAGTTTGAAAAGGATTAGGTCACCTATTCACCCCCCCCCCCTCTAGGTGTTTAGGTACCATATCTTTCAGTTAGTCCATGCCTAAGATCAAACAACCTTCGATCTTTAATGACAATGTTTCTGTTTGGTTTGTATACCCATAAACGATACAACGAGAAGCACTAGGACGAACCACACAAAAACCTTATATACTAAGGAGCGAGAAGCCCTGAAATGAACAGTGCTCTATACAACCAAGAGTAGAACAAAGCCTACCTTACACAAGTCATATAACAATAACTAATCAAGTCATAGGGATAAAAGCTATAAACTAAACCTTACTTGTCATCTCGTCCCTTTGCTTATGACCTTTTGCCTTTTCCTCTATCTTAGAAAGCCCACACCAACAGTCACGGGCTATATGTCCCGGCTTACCACAATTATAACAGTGAATTGGGACTCCTCGCCCAAAGGTTTCTCCAGACCCTGTCTCTTTTGCCACTGGAGTACCACTCCGACATTTTCTGGCACTATTTCCTATCTTGCCACACATATAGCAAGTAAGTGGAACTCGCACTGTAGCTTCTCCTGACTTAGCTTTCTTTGTCTTTGGGGCATCAACAAGATAATCACGGGCAATGTGTCCTGACTTGCCACAAGTATGGCAAGCATATGGAGCTTGACCATTAGATGCTCTAGACCTCTTATGCCACATCCTGCGGTATTCAGACTTTGTAGAAATTGCAGAGTTCAGAACCCTGCACACTGGCGACGGGTGGACTTTTCCCAAATCTACTTCCAGCGATCTAGCCGACTCCACCAACGCTCGGAATCCCAATAACTTCGGTCCTACCAATAGAAGTCGTAAATCATCGCGCAGACCGTTATAAAATCTATTAACTATAGTCTGCTCAGCCTCCAACACAAACTCTGCATAGCGCCTTATCATGATAAACACATGTAAATACTCATCAACTGAGTGCGCTCCCTGCACTAGATGCATGTTCAATTGCTGATCTGAGGCTCTTCTTATTGCAGTCTGATCCATAGTGACAACCGGCATTGATGCCATCCCAGGGACAAGGGGGCTTACATGCCTCACATGATGGGTATTAATCATAGCGAACACTGCTTTCGCTACCATTCGTATGGTTTCAGCCGAGGAGGGGTCGCATGCATGTCATTAGGTGCACTTCTTTCCGCAGAGTGCTGACGTTGTGATTGCTCTGCACCACTCCTAGTCACCTATAATTGTGAAACACTCAATTAAGTGACAAATAGATTAACAAAACGCAATCATTGGAACACTCAGATTCCTCAAACATGTGTATTTTCATTTCTAAGTGGACATTCATGAGTTCTTTTATGTTATAAAGACAACGCACATACCAGTGCTCACTACCCCTTAAAAGAATTCATCCACGAATTCGAATATGGAAGACCGACAATAGAGTCTGATTCCAACTTGTAACACCTCCATCCATCACATAGCATATAACAGAGGGTCCGGCCGGGGCCCGACACCATATACCACAGACAGACTAAGAGTTACTAAATTAAAACCAAAAATCCATATTTCGCATCCTAACATAGATTGCATTCTAGCGAAAGTAATTTTAAAGGTTATAAATAGAACCCAGTAACTGCATGAATGTCCACTACCACAACTAGAAATGTAAATCAAATACACAAATAAGATCATGACCTTAAGGCCTTACAATGTTCAACTTGAATTACAATGTGTTACATACTTCAGCACACAGTCCGGCCACACATGAGCGATAAAATAACACAAGTATTCTCTTTGACCTTCGATGGCCAACACAACATTTTTGGGCTCCAGCCCGCTACCTCCCGCTTGATCAACAGCACCTGCACGCAACATTCCACCGCACGGTGGCAAACAAAAGGCACAGTCAGCAATAGCTGACAAAATTATAACCACAACATCGCAATAGCAACGTGCAACTTAATCACCATTCACCACAGACGTTGGCGCAAACGCCCAACGCCCCGTGCTCTCAGGAACACTCTTGTGGTACAAGACCTCAAGGGTCACACCACCGTTCACAACGGTCAAAAACGTTAAGCTTTTAGTCTCACAGGCCACAGCCAGAGACCACATCACCAGCCTCCAGCAAAGTCATAACGATCTGCTGATCCACTATATGACTCACTTCAAGACGGACGACAGGATTGGGTACAGTTAGCCTTTTCCCATGCTCAATTTGTCAGGCGTGTCAGCCACGACGTGAGTCGGCATCCCCTTTCCCATTTCCGTATTTCATAACCTGTTATGAATTAGGTTACACTCACGACCACCAAGCTGAGAAAATTAAGCTCACGCTCAATCAAAATATAGCCACAAGTCTCCCAGAGATTGGCTTCACAAGCAATAGCCACAGGTCTCCCAAAGACTGGCTTTGGCAACCAACATGGCTTACAAGAAGATATCATCGGCAGTAGCACTACCGCCGTGCGGTAGGGGACAAACTATCAGTTCTTCCCCCTTTTGGTGTTTTCTTGGATACTTACCCCCAGGACTCTCAACGCAGTCATCTGCACACCCCGCGTCTCCGAAATCTACACGATATCCACAGAGTCTTCTCCGGCATACAAAACATACAAACATCACCAATCAGACCAACCTATCCGGATGGGCTTCACGCAACCATGCCTATCCCGTACTTCGATTCAGATCTAAATGCAAATTAATGGGGATACACGGATCTACCGTCCGGGGAACCACATCCACGTGTTCGTGGAGCATCTACCCTCTAATGCCAAAAGAAAGACTTCACATGTCCAAGGAAGATGATCGTTACCCTTGATGTACGCTTTGACGACATGAGAGAAATCCAGACGGTTGAAAATGACCGCTCCGACTTTTCCTCCACAAATTCGAACCCGCCTTGCGAATCTGAGACCCGAAACACGAACATCGACAAGATCCCCCTTCTTCTGGCGCTGCTACTCCAAAACACCAGGCCAAACTCTCCAATCCAAAATAATGAAGAGGAACGACCGAACAAGGCATTAAATAAAGCTATCGCCGCACGATAACTAGCTCCGCCGCGCGGTACCGTCTCTTCGCGTGTAATGATGCGGTTAACGACAGTGTACCGGTCGCACAAGTAATATAAGATGAGCGAATTTCCCCAAGTATCGATCTCTCAAGGAACACAGTAAGGTGTAGTTAATTTTTGATTAGGACTTGAGATTGAAGTTCTTAGGTCGGCGTTTATGAAGGGGGTTTTGTTTGTTTGCGGAAAAAGAAAGTAAAACACTAATAAACTACTACTATGCAATACCGCTATGCAATGCTTCGCCAGGCGGATGGAAAACTACACGGGCCGCTATGCACCGAATCGCTAGGCGGATGGACGAGTAGGCTTGCAGATGAGGTGGTTAGAACGACAGAATGAGGGTCGTGAGCACCTCTTCGCTACGCACGCCACTAGCAATTGCTAGTGCGACACTGTGTGGGGGAGGATGGAAAATGACGCACCTCAAACAAATAACGTTAATATAAAATCACATAGACATGATTGTACACAAACGTATATTACATTAAGCACACTTTATTAGATACAAAGAGATCAAGCTACAATATCAACAACAAAATAAGAAGATAGTGTGCGAAATTGACCGAATCCGAAGTCTTGCTGAGGTTCACGGAAGGAATCGCCAGGTTGTCAATCCGCGTCCTAGCTCGGTCCTCAACTACGTTCGGGGTAGAGGAGGCTGTCACTAACTCCTAATGGACCCGTCTTCTTCATGTCACGATCTAGTGGAGGATGACACAAACTCCTCCGAGCTTGATGGTGAAAGCTAGGTCAAACCCTTCTTGAAGCTCAAGGATGAAGGAGGAGGCCAAGAGGATGCTCTGTTTGAATTTTGCGTGAAAGCTTGCCGGCCCCTCCCTACGGTGGATGAATAAGTAGATCGGCGGAACTCTCCTCGTAGACGAAACGGCGGAGAAAAAGTGCCGAATGCGGAATTATGGCGGAACCTGCGTATTTATAGAAAGCAGAAAAAAGTAATGCGCACGATCAGTGGCGCACGACCAGTGGTCGTGCACACTGAATACAAGATGATCGTGCGATCAGCAGTGGCAGCACTCCAGAAAATGGGATAACGCGCATGAGTAGTGGCGCACGACCAACGGTCGTGCACACTATGTCCAGTGGTCGTGCAGTTGCCCCTGACCGAACTTGGAAAATGGAGAATATAGTGCGCACGATCAGTGGAGCACGACCAGTGGTCGTGCGCAATAGATCCACTGATCGTGCGCAGTGTTCTAGTATCGTTTGGGATTTCCGAACAATCCCGGAACACGCACACGACCCTTGGACCTGCAGTAAAAACCGAAAAGCCAACAGTATGGGTACACCACATTCTTCAGACACATAAAACACCAAGTAGGGAAAAAGAACAATAATTATGAAATCACACAGAAAACGGGCCTAAAGTGCACTTAACATGAAATTGACAGAGAAACGAATATGAATAATTATGGCTCTCAAGTGTAGTGCAATAACAAGAAAATTGGCCCAGATGAGTACAAAAATATGTATTTAACTTGGACTCATCATGTAACCGCCCAGGCCCTCCAATCACAGGCCGACACGTGGCCACACCGATACAGATTCTCTAACGCCGAGCGTTAGGATGCTAGTGCCTCACAGTAGCTAGCGACCATTATGTCACTGTACAACCCCGTGTTCGGCGAGCAAGGTCACCAGGGTCTGGGCAGATCGGGCGGAGGACAATAGGCGAGCTCGGCAGTGGAGGCGGCAGCAAGGTCACCAGAGATCGACGTTCGGCGACCCCGAGCTCGGCATTCGCACGAGCGAGCGAGCGCAACTCGCGTCCTCGCAGTGGAGCTCGACAGCAGTAGGCGAGCAGAACATGCCGAGGTGGTCAAAGCTCCCCAG